>DWMP01000114.1:0-11742 GCA_018245295.1 Agara epimachia | reverse complement strand
CTCACCACCTATTCCATTGTGGGACTTAAACGTAACTGGTGAAATGTGGGGATGTACTACACTCCTCTGCCTACCTCCTCGCCCTTAGGGGATTACTGGCGTGATGTTACGTTACGTTATGTAGTATCATCTAGTGTTAAACAGCGTCAAATCTAAAATCAATAATAATAAACTTCATAAATATAGAAATTAGTTTTTTCTCACTTTAAATGTTTCAATGTTTACAGAAGGCTCATACTCCAATAGGTTGCGAACTAAAACAGTGCACAAAACAAAGAATCCCGAATTCAACGAGACTGTACATTTCTTCGGCATCACAGAATCCGACCTAGATGTGAAGTCCTTAGAGATCGTACTATTCGACGATGACAGGTACGTTCCTATTTTTGCAGGATAATAATATATTGTACAGTAACGCTGTACACTCACAGCCCTGAATTGGCATTTCCTCGGTCAGTGACTCTACTGAATACGTGATGTTTAATATGCATTTTCCGTGATATGTACTTTTAGTTTATATGTAAAAAGAGGTCCGCAATATCAGGAAGTGGACTGGCATCAAGCACATCCGAACTGTAGCGCCTTGTGAGAAATAAAGACGGATTACAACAGCTGATAACTTCACCATTTGGAGAGGCACTTAAAGAAGAATAATGTATTATATGCATTGGTTGCAACCCTCCTTGCTTCCCACAAGCCTGGAGAATTCACCACGCTTGCCATGATTATTGATTAGAGTCGCCCAATTGTTTCTTTTCAGATACGGTTGCGATGAAATGGGCTCAGCCAATGTGGCTTTACGAGAATGCTTAAAATCTCCCGCTCAGCTGCGCCTGGCGCTCTCCGGTTCGACAAACTCTGAACCGATCGGTCCCCGAGTGTTGCTAGCTCTATGCTACAGTACCAAAAAACGGGCTCTCGTGGTCACCATCTGCCGAGGAGCAGACCTCCCGCCGCAGGACAGCAACGGATACTCCGATCCGTTTGTTAAATTGTAAATAACTCTATTAATGTCATAAACTTCATGGTGAATATAAAAACTGCCTTAAATTTGAAATTGTAAATAAAACTTCGGATGCTAGATGAGTTCGAACACTTTATTTCGCTAACAGTAGAATTGTCTCTTCATGAATTAAATGTCAATAATCTTATTTGTATCAAAAAACAGTGGTATTATATAGCTAAGCGGTTTTCGTATATTCATAAAAAAATTATCTTACTTAATATAAGTATTAATATGAATCATTATAAATACAAAGTTAATAACAGTGGGGTGTAATGCACCATTCTACTGGTGCCTTTTTTTTTTGTTTATGTTCCAACGCCATTACTATTTTTCGTAACTCAAAATATTTATATATAGTAAGTACTCTTAAAGAAAAATATAATTATGTTACAAGACTCCAGTGCTATAATTATTTTTACAGACACCTGGATCCGGACCCCTACCACAAAAAACACAAAACGTCGATAAAATGGCGCAATTTGAACCCTGTATGGAACGAAGAGTTTCTGTTCGAAACCCGTCCAACTGAGCTTTCCCGCCAAAACTTGACATTGACAGTTTGGGATAAGGATTACGGCAAACCTAACGACTTCCTGGGCAGCCTCGTTCTAGGCGCCAGTAGCAAAGGCCGAAGACTTAAACATTGGATGGATTGTATCAAGTTCCCTGATCACCGACATGAGCAGTGGCATTCATTAACGGACACCCAGCACATTTGAAAACAATTTGCAAAGAACATTACCTATATTATTTTTGTCGCTTTGTATTTGTCTTTTGTTTTCTTACGTAAGTAGGTATGTCATTAAAATATATACCAATAAGCCTATGACATCTATAAACCAGAAAAGGATACTGAACTCTATGAAATGGTATCACGAAAATGGTATTATCTTACATTTAAAAAAGCTATCGCAATTAGTAACTATCAAACATATAGTTAAAACTTTTGAGTTTCTGAATTTGAAATGAAATAATTATTTTTAATGCACAAAATAATAATAACCTAACGTAACACAATGTACAGTGTTCAGATGTTCCTGGTCTACATAGCTCTTTATTGCCTATTTTGATAATGACATTGAAAACTTCACCAACATTCAAAACACGTTAATTCAGCAGCAAAAACATTTCATAGTCCTTCGGATTATAAGGGTAGGTACTAGATATCTAGGTTTTTTAACGAAAGTTGCCAGTTACATTCGTTGTAAATTATATTGAAATGTCTTAGGTATACATAAAAAAGTTCTAAATTCTGTAGTATATGTATAATATGTTGATAATAGTAAAAAACATAAAAATTGGTTCTCTACGGGCTGTGGAATGCATTTTATATAGAACGGCTTGTTAAATTCCGAGAGTAGATATATTATAGTTAATAAAAAATTTATCGAACTGTTATAATATTACAAAACATATTCTAACTTATTTTTGTATGTTATTACATCAAGTGCCAAATGTTTATGAACGTAGAATGCTTTACTTTTCCAAAAAAAATGTGTATATTGTTAGACTGTTAATTGAAGTTTAATATTAAAAATCATGTATTGGAAATAAATATTTTCAATTACTTTCACTAAGTATTTTCTTTCATTACCAATTTATTTCTTTCAAATTGATACTCATAAATACTGAATATAAAAGTAAGAAGTGAAATTTTCCCATCACTAGAGCTAATCATAAAAATGCTCGAGTACCTAGACTAGCTATGCTCAAGTACTCAATATTTAAAAGTTCAAGAATATAGAGAGAGGACTTTCTTAATTTCCCGCCAAATTTCACTCTTCACATTGACCAGATTAAGACCATTGACAGCCTCATTCTATTATCAATGATTAGATCACTGCTGACAGTGCCGTCCTGACCAAGCACATGCTAATCACCGCACATTATCAATATGTCGATGTTATATCATTTTATTCCGTGTAATAATTATGATTAAATAAAAACTAGACATATTTAGATACTTGCTAATCTCATAATCATACACTTGAAATAAATTCTCTAACACGAGTGTACGAGATAAATAAATGGCATTTTTTTTATTAAATTAATTATTTACTGATACAGAGGCGATACAAGAAATAATGACAATGAACTAATTTATAATCTTGATCAACTGTCACATAGATTAAAAAATATGTAATCTTGAATTTATAATGTTCTTCAAAAAGTTTGAGTGATTTTTTGTAGCCGGCAATAGCCTATAACTAAGGCAAATACTGGCAGCCCTGAACTGCTGTGAACTTTTGACATAAGAGACCGTGTGAAACAAGTGTTTAGGGCGAAATAAATTAAAGTTGGCAAATTTTAATCGGAATGTGATATAATTTAAACTAAGCAACATGGCATTTTTATGTCCTGTGCGAATCAGAAGGGGAAAGAAGAAGAAATGTAAGTAACACGAAGCTTATATGAGAAAACCTACTGAGTCAATGACCTCAAACTTTCTATATAATTATAAATATGTAAAACTTGTAAATTCATCTCGATTTGTTCGAGAACCCGATGTGATGTCCAATTAACTCTGACCGTGGGAATATCCTGCGTAGAGGTATTACTTTAAATGTTGACTCTGAATAATTTAAATGCACTTAACAACTTTTGTTTTCTGTTATGGTTGCCTCTTGCCAATGACATTGAACACATGATGTTTTAAGACGTCTATAAATTTAGCTTTTACCTAGATAATGACCTAGTTAAATGCATTACTTGTAGCTTTATTTATGAGCTTTTGTATTTAATATAGTCAAATGTCAATTTTGTCAAATGTTGATATACATTTGCATAGATTTGTTTGTGGATATGAATATGAAAAATTAATTTTACAGCAAGTAGTGGTGATTCTGAAAAGGAACTATCCCGTCCTGGATCAGGATTAAGTCCGGGGATGGGCAGGATCACCGGATCAGCCAGTATTGAAACTTTAGTCAGAGTGGGAATCGAAAAAGAACACGGGTTGAGTCCAGATTCGAAAATGGTAGTTTTGCATGATTTTGCACCCTGTGTCGATGATGAATTAGAGGTATGATATTAAGTAATTATCTATGATCCATTAACGGAATTTCAAAATGTTAAACATTGATATGTTGTCTATACGAGTATAAACTGTAATAAGTTTAACATAAAATATAATCTATCAATTGACCAGAGGTTGTGGATTTGAATCTCACACATCACAAGCATTTCTATGTTGATCACATTCGTTTGCCTCGTTCTTGGTTTAATAAATATATCTTGGAATTGAAATATATAATTTGGAATCAGGTACCTTTTGTGAAGCTGTCCCATTATAACTATACTAATCACAATTATTTTCGTTTGATACAACACACAGCCTACCCTATCGGTTCTCACTATAAAGTAAGTGACTAACATTTTTCCGTATGTAGTAAAACCACCCTTAACACCTGCTTGTTTAAATGTCATATGTTACAAATGTAGACTACTAAATTGAACTCAAGTCATTTATCTTTTCTAACTGACGCATGAAGTTAGTCCTGAAGATGTGTAATCTTGACGGGCCATTGCCGTTGTCTGTAGTCATAAATACCTTTTTATATGCACAATTTTAGGTGAAGCGAGGCCAAATAGTCAATGTACTTTATCGTGAGAACGATTGGGTGTACGTAATAGTAGCGGAGTCCCGCAGAGAAGGTTTTATTCCGCACTCATATTGTGCGCCGTGTGAGCATCATGACCTGAAAAAGAAGCTGCCGAGAAGTCGCTCACCCACGGACTTGGCTCATAGAGATGTTTCACAGTGAGTACCAATTTTTTAGGTCCAGCCTCTGGTATACACGTCAACCGCCATCCACACCCTTCAAACCGAAACACAAATTGTAATAACAATTGCTTCACAGCAGAAATAGGTGTGGCGGTGGTACTTCCCCGGGCGAACCGTATACAGGTTCTACCACCTCCCACTTCTAGTATAAACTCAAAACTTATTAAGATAAAATTAAAAAATAATAGTAGTTTTTCAGTAATAAAACAAAACAGCCTATCTAGAATAATTTCTGTGTGAAAAAGTGCGTGTGCTCGGCGTTTCAACGCAAAAACGAGATTAAAATCTTCAGAACCCTGCATTTTGTGAAGTGAAGTGCTTCCCTCGTATTTACTGTTCAAGTGCCGCAGACAACCGCCGTCAACGTCAACGTATTGTGTTTGAACAGTCTGCATCCTTTACAAGTATATATATATATGAGTAATGTATAATGTACCTACACATACCCAATACGAAACCCTTTTTCTAATGAGCATACGTACTTCTTTTTGTATATTATCATAAATATACCCAGAGGTAATCCACAATGAATGGAAAGTATGGATGTAAGGTACAATATATGTATTACGAATTTATACATATTACATAGCTGTATAAATTTAATATAAAATAATTGATCCGGGGTGAAAATCACTTACGATCGTTAAATCGGTACCCTGTTACGGTACACGACTTGAGCTACCGCCACGAATTATCTTTGCAGTCTTGTTAAAACGAATACTCACCAACTAATTCTTTTTAATACCTACTACTAACTGAATTCATACTAACAATACCATTCCTATAGCTGAATCAAAGAATATTTGCAGACATCCGTGAGCGGCGACGACCAATTTTGCACTGCTAACTCGCTCGTTGGCTACTCCCTTCAAATGGAATAGCATACAGCAGTTAAATAACATTTGCGTCGGGATAAAAATACGTGGAGCCTTCTGATATTCCATACGTATATATAGATAAGCCGCGGTATACAAAGAGAATGACTGCATTGTATTTTTATAATTATTTCAAGGACTTTTCATATACTTTCGTTACACAGACGTCGCTCAAACAAAATCCGTCCGCAGCACTCGAAATGTAAACAAGAAAGAGCGCGCGTCTCTCCACAGAAATGAAGTGACTTTCAGATGTTTTAATATCAACGATTATTATTATTATTCCTGCATCATCATTTGACTATGTTTTGATAAATTTTTAGGCATAAAATTGACTACAACTTTTAAGAATTTTTAGTCGCGTGAAGCGGGCGTAACGCTCTTTCCTTACATCAAGACTACCGTTCGCCTTTTACCGCAAGCCGCGTTAAGAAACATCGTTCTAACCAGTAAACGACGCGCACGTTTTCTGTCTGCTATAAACGTTACGCTACGTTTAAAGATACCCATGGTATAACGTACCGTAAGTAATTTCTCGTCCTTATACATATTAATAAAAAAGCTAAAATCATCCCCTGGAATTTCTCAATGATCACTGAAAATTTTAAACACTAAGATAAAATTAAAAGTGCTAATTTTAAAAGTTAATTTTAACGTTGAGCTGTTGAAGTATTTCAGTTAAAAATTCCTCAGAAGTTAAGTTAACCGTTAACGAAAAGCGAAGCATTTACAGTGTGGATGACACTCCCCTAAGGTTATGTAACATAGGGTCTATCCGCAGTGTACCGTGGAGACGATGAGCTAATTTCAAACGACGCGCACGAAGTACTTCTGCATGCTGTCGCCATGAGTCTTCATTACAGCGACAGTCTAAGCTCGGGTCTGATATAACGTCGCAGGAATTGAGAATGGAGAATAACTAGTCGCGCACCCCACTAACTTGAACTGGAGACTCTGGTGAGGCTTCTGTCTGATTGAATGTTTCATCCTCGCCAGACTAGCCAGCTATAATAGCTAGCTAGACTGGCTGGGCCAGTAAGCTTTTTGTTATCTAAAATAATATTATGATTTAATAAATATTCTATATAGTATAGTTCTATGAATATGTTGTGTATTACTTTTACAATATAAATAAATACAAGAAAAATATGTATATATATTTCCTTTAAAAAAATTGACTCTTCATTCAGTATCTCCATACAAGAACATATTCTAACAACGCTTTATTTTACAAGAGCATTTGATTTACTTTACAAGAAACGTATAATTAGTTTGATAAGCAACAACAGCACAATGAAATTACAATTACAAATTCAACGTCAATCTAGCTCCCATCGCTTCAGTCAGTTCAGTTCTAACTAACGTATTGTGCTTATAATTACACATTTTGTTGACAGACAGAGTCATTGCACGAGAATGCTCGGACTGATATATTATGAGTATCTGAAAATAAGCTTTGAATAGACTTTGGAAATCGACGCTACGCTAAAGTCCCACTTTGGTTCAGTTAGTCTACAAAAAGTAACATCAGTGTAAATATAACACATATTCAGATAAGGCCTTCCAAATTGCACTTCGGAGTTCAGACCACATTTCATAGGACACCCCGGTGTACAACATAATCGTACGAACATAAACACAACAGAAAAATACCCGACCATTAGTCAAAAAAGAATGGCGTACTTTCGGGTGTTTTAATCTACCCCTCTTTTTTCCTCCCCCGCGTTTGCACGCAGCGAAGTTTTTCGTTGCATTCGACGTAACAATGGCGTGACGTAGTTGCGTTTCAAATGATAATAATAACATTGGAGCAGTTGGCGAGCGTTAGCGCTGGGGATTTTTTCCGTGCAATGACCCTGTGTAAATTGCAAGCGAAAGTCATGTAAACAAATGGGACCCTAAAACGGAACATTCTAACTGACAGGACGAATTCAAATTTAAAATGGAATCATCATTATCAACTTAGATATTGTTCTACTGTGGATCCATCTCTTCTCAGAGTGAGAATGCTGTAGTCTTCCACGCAATCCGAGTGCGAGTTGTGGAACATAATGGGGAACTTTAAGAAGATTAGATTTCCGCACGAAATTTTTCCTTCGCTCTTATTAAATGTGACACATAATCTTTAATGAACGATAAGAATTTCTAGCGTCAGAGATAGTAGCCACAATTTCAACCCCAACCTCCGATTTTTTGCTAACGTCCAAATCACTGATTATCAATTTTTTTATGAAAGTGAAATAAACTCTGCATAACTAACATTATTTTTATTAGAGTAATAAAGGACAAAAATATGGAAATATCTAAAAATCTTATATCTATTTTTAAAGTATTTACAAAGATAAAAACAGTACTGAAAGAAAATTTGTGAGAAGTTCTTTTCCATACAGTGACTAGGAATGTGCTTCTGTAAGTAGATATATTTAACGCCCGCGCTTATGCCTTACATCCGCCGTCGTCGCTAACAACGAGCGGGTAGCAATAAAATATTACAGCGGCAAAAACGCTCGCTCATACGCGCGGCCGTTCCGCGATAATTGTTATGGGACGTATGATATTCGTACTTTTTGCAATTCCACCTTCAGCTTGTATGATGTTTGTCTTTTTGGAACTTTACCTTAACTCACTTGTTCCACCGTTCACGGAGAAAAACGCTAAAACACTTTGATATTTTGCATCAACTTTTGAGTAGTTTATTACTACTATGTGTTGCAATAGCAGTAGCGGTGATAGCCTGGGTTCAAATTCAGACTCCGGCTTCGGGCGGTCTGGGTACAAATCCAGGCACGCCCGTCTGACCTGTTACGTGCGTTTTATACCTTGAAATTTAAACATCACGTGCTACATGAATGAAGAAATACGTCGTGAGGATCTACACACCTCTAGTATGCTATGGATACATGTATAATATAATGTTTCTAAGGTGTGTGAAGTCTTCCAATCCTCACTTGTCCAGGCAGTGGAATAATAAATAAAAGGACCGAAAAATAAAATGTTTTGCAAATAAATTCATAGATTTTTCTGATAACGTATTAAATACCATTTTAGCAGCTAGCAGTAAAACGAGTACCTTAAACTGTATGATATCCAAACTTGCCAGTACATTTACTGCTCTTGTTTGTATTGAAGCGTTCTGCCGGTAGATAGCGTTTAGCTGCGATGTTGTCTCTCTAAATGTGTTTGCTCGTTTTTTACATAAGCGCCATTCGCATGCCCGCAGCCACTGATAAGAGTCACAAAGGCGATAAAAGGCGGTTAGTTTTTCTGCTTAATGACGACAGAAAATGCATTACATTGTTACGAAAGTAAAACCATACTGCTGTAGGAAGGTCAGAGCTCTGTCGCGTCATTATGATGTGATTCGTTCATCGCAGTGACACGGAATTTGTGACCTGAGATGCCCTACCCTATTGGATAATTTTGAATAGCAAATCACGGCGAAAGACCTTTAGTTGGCTGGCTATGTGTTCGTCCAAACAGACTATTGTGTGTTCTAGGTATCCTGACACAACGAGTGTTCACAGACTACAATCATACTATTATTTTGGTATACGGGTTTCAGTCTTTTGCAATCAGGGTGCGTCAACCTGCACGTAATTTTTTGCGAATTACTACTAAGCGAAGAGCATCTTTAGTAATCGAGTGCCGATTTTGATAAACGTAGATGAAGCGAAAGGAGTTTATTGAGATGGTAGCCCGTGTTAATTATTAGTCTGCTACTTGCTAAGAAGGTTTTGCATTGTCCCTTTCCAGTTTAGAACATGCTAACAATCCTTTTCAATGGAGAACTTATTCGAAAATCTAGCAAAATGGCAAAATGATTACTATCCCAATCTATCCTGTAGTCAGCTGCAGGAAACATATTATCTGCACTATAATCTTATACGTGTATTTTATGAGTTAAATGTTAATTAAATTTTATGATGCAACATTTCATAACTAACGGATTTGCTAGGTCAAATAATTTTCATATCTTCAACATTGCTTATTTAAATTCTAAATGTACCCGCAGATCAAAAAGTCCAACAAGTACTACATAATTAAGATTTGAAAAAATTAATTGCAAGTTATAATTTCTGAAGCTTATAAGCTCGCTGTTTCGAGGCGACGCTTTAATGCAACTATTTCTCAGCATTACGGGACTAATTGCTTACTTAGTAGACGGGGAATACCGTAATTAGATCCGGGCGCAATATTATTTAATGCTGTAATAATGTAATTAATGTACGTTACATTATTTGCACGCTAAGAACTTTTTAAAGTAATGTGATTAATAATGGTCAGGAGTACAAGTAGTAAAACGGTGACAGAAAGACAGGTTTGATTTCCAATCTCCTACTCCGCCGCAGCTCCGCCTTTCCAAAATTACGTGCGTTTTGTAACCTGCAGTTTAAATGTCACTCTTTGTAATAGTGAAGGTACACACACCTTGGAGAATGTTATTAATTATGTACTGTTGTCCAAGGTGCGTCTGACAACTGACTGACTGAATAACAAATGACGAGAGTCCATAAGTTTAATTGATGACACTAGTAATGGTAGCAGTTTTGAAACTAGAAACAATGAAAATATAGCGCGATCAACGAAAGTGTTCATGTACGTAATAAATATGTATAAGTAGGATCAAATCATAAAAGCGTCGCCAATTATAACTTTACAGCACTTTGCGGTAGAAGTAATAACAGTAATGCTAGCAGCGGTAGTAGTAGTATAACTCGTATACTTAAGTATTTGTCATGTTTATCATACTAGGTTATTGCCTTTTTTCCATGTGTTATTTTCGTCTTTTAATGCTTTCTACCAGAATTCAATTTAAAAAGAAATATAATAAGTTCTCTATGAACCCAAAGTAGGTAAGTAATTTAATTTGAGTATTCGTCGACGTTTCGCGATCGGGAATGGTTTGTAATAGAATTGAATTTATTTAAGCAAATTACTGAAAATAATATTACGCAAGTGTATTTGTGCCTTTCAGAGCTGCAAATTAAATTTGGAACCGCCGCGCAGGTATGTTCGCCCACATCACACGCTGTTCCGATCATTTTGATTAATGTGAAAAGTTATTCCTTTGGTAAAGACTGCCGTTCGAATCAATTATAAATGGGAGAGATACAAAAAAAAACTTTCGGTTCATTGCGTGGCTCTGGCGTCGCACGGTGGCGCGGTGAGCAGCTCCAGACGTAAAAAGCTCGTAACCAACTACCGTCACACGACAGGCAGATACTTTAACTGCAAGCAGGCTTATTTTAGTAGTAAGGATGGATTTCCATCAACAATGATCTTAATGTTCCCTACTCACTTTTGATATGTATATTTTTTCGATATTATTCTCGCACCTCAAATAAAATCGCACTGCGTAGCGAAACCGGTTCCGATGTCACTCAACGCCAAACGACTACTTCGTTTCCAATTTAATTTGGAAGGAGCTTGCGCTTATAGAAATTAATTACAGTTTTGTTCCAATTACAACTCGTGTAAACAAGAACGCTACATCGTATTTGATTGAAGCAAATAGGCGGAGATTATAATTTGGATTGTAATCGGTATTAAGGCGTGAATCTCAGATTTCCTTTCCCCATTAAATAGTATGAGATTCAAGTTGCTTTGTTAAGTAAACGTGTATGGTATTTTAATGAGAATATAGCACAACTTTGTTAAAGGTTAAAGTGGAGAACAATTCTGCTTTTTACAGGCTTTATATTAGATTCACCTGTTTGTATGTTTGTTTGTAAGCTTGTATGTATTTAACTCTTTCACTTCAGTATTATTATACCTACCATCTACTGGACCATACACACACTATCTTGTGTACGATGCATCGATTGTTAACGATTAATATCTGTTAATGAAATATTCGAAAGCTAGATGGCGTTGTTTTCAACGTGGTCGAACTAAAAAGTGGAAAACCATTCTTAACTTAAGTTCAAAAATAGTAATGAACACAAAATATCAGTATTATAGTGAAAAAAGCGGGGAGTGTTCGATATCTTAATATATATCAATTACGTGTCACAGTGTTTGTCCGCGATGGACTCCTAAACTACTGAACACATCTTAATGAAAATTTGCACATGTAT
>DWMP01000113.1:0-11792 GCA_018245295.1 Agara epimachia | reverse complement strand
TGTGCAATAGGCTTACGTTTGACTGTGAACTCACCTGATGGTAAGTGAGGTACAGTCTAACATGTAGCATGTTTGCTTAGAAAGTACCTATTCACTCTTGTTTTGATTAACCCCAGGTTTTATCTGTCGGAAGAAATGGCCGCCGGATAATACAACTTTCAATAATATAATTGTAGTATATTGTAGTGTTTTGCTTACACGAAACGGTAAGCTTAGTTAAGTCGAAAGAACTGGTATTTTATGCACGTCGTTTTTCGGTTTTCACTCTATTTACTCTATAATAATATTTATACTATACAGGACTACTCTTCAAATATAGAAAATTTTTACCATTCGGAAAATGATATGACAGATGACGATCTGGACACTGATATTATAGATGTAGAAACGAATCAAAACGAAACTTCAGCTGAAACTATAAATTATAACAACAATAACATAAATAAAATTAAAGGTTCTCTGTTAAAAGAATCACCTACTGAGCTATATTGCTTAAGTAAAGTAGTACATAGTGATAAACAAAGTGAAATACCAGATCTTTTAAAGGCTGTCAATAATAACAACAATATCGAATCCGGTAGTTATGACTGTTGCTCGCAAACTGACATTGAAAACAATTTTCATACAAAGGACATAATAGGAGACTTTAATAAGGAAATTGAGGATGAAATTAAACAGTTATTGAATTATAACATAAACATTCAGGACGATTTAGAAGAGTTGAGGAAAGATATCAAAGATACATTTACACAGCCAATTGAGAGTACAATTAATAACATTAGCGAAGTAGTAAACCATGTCATAAAAAAATTAGTCGAGACGCAACATGAGGTATGTGACAAAATCGACGAAATATCCGAGAACAATAATACTAACAAGGACCTGGTAAAGGCAAACATCGATATGAATGCAGAGAATGAAACAAACACCAGAACTGAAATGCATCTAAATAGGCCTAAGTTTTTACTAATAGAAAATAATGCCAATAATAAGATTACAGACGCAATTTTATCAGATGGTAAGGATGAAATTAATATTTACGAACATAATTATGATACCGAAGCATTAAGTCATAATGTTGAAAATACTATAAAACAGCTAAGCACCGAATTAAGAAAAATTATACCTAAACTTAACGAAATGCGCGAGAGAGACCAAATATGGACAGAAAATAAGAAACCAAAAGTTACTGATAGGAATTCTAACAAAATATCAACAAGTCCCGCTGGTTGTTGTAGCCTTGTCACTACTGCAACTATAGAAAATCAAAATACTAGTGGCAGACAAAATAAAAGTGCCATTAACGCTATATTTAATAAAAACCTAGCCCAAATGTAAGTATTCAGAGGCATTTATAAGTCATTATAATACCACATAAAACCAGGGTTTCTTTCAACAATTCATTAGCATCCATTTTTTTAGTCGATACTTAAAGATGCATCAATGAAATATGTAATTTTCTATTTGAAATAGTCGAAATTTTTAAGTCTTGTTTTGGAAGCAGGAGCCTGGGTACTTTGTAGAACTGAGTTGCCGATATTTCATTTATTCAATCTCACCATCGCGAGTAGGTATATAAAGTTTTAAATAGATTTGACGCAAAACAGACAACTCTAACAAATTTAGTAGAGAAGCGAAGACGAATTCACCTACATATTTATTAACATTGTAAATTATTTTGTTGGATCATACTTCATTCGTGAATCGCCAGTGAAGTGAAATCAATCCTCTTATTCAAATGAGGTATATTGAAATAGTGGTATTAGCAATTTAAATTACCTTTTTTAAAGTGATATTCAAAAACTTTTCAATTTTTTTGTTTCAATTTAGTGAAGCAAACGAGCGTGCGACAAATACGGGACATAGCTCTCATAGTAACACTTCCGTCCGAAAACATGATAACCTAAAGGACTATGAATTTGGTAAGCACCATAAAATAATTAATGCCTTTTAGTATTTTGTAATAAATAAGTAAATAACCTTTATGCATTTCAATAATTTTCAGATAGTTTTGATGTTTATAATATAGAGACAGCCTTACCAAAGCTAGACTTGGATGCAATAGAAAATCATTTGAAAGCAGCCAAGGAAGCTGAGAGACGAGTAAGTACATGAAATAAAAATTTTTCTTACAACTAAAGCAGATTAGTAAATAGACAATCATGAATATTTTTAAAACTGTGTAAGTGATATTCTAATGTGTAATTTGTTGTTACATATGCATGTGTACTGTGTATTTAACATTCTAAAAAGTACATAAATTCTTCATCATGGAATAAAAATGGTATTTATCAATTATATTAAAGAACACTTACACACTTACAAGTAGTTAATCTCATTGCCTTTTTATAGTGGTATTTTAACTGTGTAGTATTGTCCTTGCGATTTTGTACCACGAATGCAATTTTTTTCCCTTTTTTTTAAATAAAGTAGTAATATAAAATTCGAAAAGGAATGTAAACTTCATTGTTTATTGAGAAAAAGGTAAAATTTGCTATTCGAATTAGTTGCATAAAAATAAATATGTCGTTCTCACCTGGAGACGACTTTAAAACTAAAATAAATGCTATAAAATGAAGACATTCTAAGTTTCATTACCTAGTTTAAACTTTAAAATTTGGCGCTATTTAAATCACGTAACGGTAACCACATGTATTCTGAGTTCTATAATGTCGATCCACGTCTGCTACATTCACCTACTGTACGTACTATGTACACTATACCTATAGCAAATTAACAATTGGTTGTGATCTGGTAGGTGTAGCTTTCTAAGGTGATTCAGCACCACAGGCACGCTGTTCTGTTAGTATTGCAGTTTACTTAGTGTCGTACAGAGTGTTAACGTGTTGTGTTAGTTTTAAAGAACTTTAGTTAAATCAACAATCAGTGTTATTAAAGTTTAGTGATGGCGTCAATGCCTTACTTTAATTCTGAACAAAGGCATTACAAAAAGGATACAAGGTTTCTGTTGGACTTATACACAATAACTTATGATAACCATGAGTCAGTCGACAACATTTGTTGTCTTGTAAGTTAAATATTTTTAATAATTTATTTAAAGATAACCCCCCTTAACGGTAAAGTTACGTATGCATAAAAACCATAAAGCAGGAAGCTTAAATAGTTCACAGGGTTGTCCTTGATCTAAATGTCAAAAAATGACAGGACGACACGATAATAGTACAATTTTTTGTTTACCACCACGTTTAAAACTTTATATCACAATTGTGTGCCATATTGCTTGCCAAAACCTTAAGACTGATTATTAATAAGATGTTCGAAAGTTTAATTACCAATATTAAGAGAAAATTAAGCAAAACCGCTGATGAAACATCCACTAACATATTTGTAGAAAAGAAGTCAGTGTTTAAAGGTTTAAATATTTTCAAATCGAAGCTGTCGAAGTCTGAACCTCCATCAATTCCCATTGATAATTATAGCGAAAATTTAGCTTTAAGTCCGAGGGCTGTGAGTAATGAGTATGCCTTAACGGAGATCGCGTGGCCATCACTAACGGACAATAACCCTAACATTCTAGACAGATTTACTAGAATCGTTACAATCAATTACAACGAAGTAAATGATAGAAAAGTATGTCTAATAGACTGTTATAAACTATAATAGCAGATTAAATAAACAGAGCGAGTTATTGACATAATTAAAAAAAAATTTCAGAAACGAAATGATAGAGAAGAGATCAGAAAGAGGTTGGCGATGGGTGCTGAGAATGAGGAATATTATAGTTTAGGACACACAGACCGTCCAGGAAAGAAGCCAAGCCTCCACTCTAGGCTACAAAATGGTAGGTGTGCTCAATTGTTTTGTTTCCTATGTATGTATAAACAGCAAGCCACTTTTGGTTTTAGTACAAAAACAAACATTATTATGTTGAATTACTATTCACGTTAATAAATCATTTTACAATCATGTTGTTTTTAAAAATATTTTTCAACACAAAATCAGCATAAGTAGGTTAAAATATTATTAAAACAGCTTTTCAATCTATAAAATATAAGTATATCTTTGATTTTCTTTTTATTTGTTTTGTTGATAGATTTTATATATGTTAAAAAATATATTTAATAAATTTTATGCTGTATATTATAATACTATCATTTTGCTGTAGATCAGTTTAGTTGTCTGGGGTGGTCCTGGTATATTTATGAATATCGTTAATAATGTCCATTTTTACGGTTCCCATCAAGGTTGTGGTTAATTGTGCTATTGTGTTGTGGTATATTCAGGAAAGAATCTACAAATTTGTTTTATGAATGAGACAGCATCTGACAATGAATCTCAAGCATCAGATATAGAGAGAAGTCTCTCTGGTAGTAGCAAAAGTTTGTCTCGATCCAGTATTTACAGCAAGTCTAGTTACAATCACCCCTACCAGACTAGACCTTTGTCAGTTAATATAACAAAGTTTGAGAAAACAGGCACAGTTCAAACTGGTGAGTGACGGACAAAGTTGGGCTACCTGCTATTGTATGTTTATGTGTTTAGAGCATGCTAATTGTTCATCAATTTCTTTTATAATTGCTGCATGAATCCCATTCTATCTTATACTACTAGAATGATGGCTAGTGTTCATTATTTCATACTTATTCATATTACATAGTGTTTCATTATCATTTTTATCTACATGTTTACATTAGAATTCACCTTTTTTGTAAAACTAAATGTGAATTGCTAAAGAGTAAAGTTAGAAATTTTAACATTGCATAGTTAATGATACTGTGTATTTGGCAATTATCTGTAACTACAAGGTATCTTAAGTAATATACTTATTTGGATTATTACATTTTATTTTCTGTTTGTCTTCATATTGTTTTGAATGAAACTGAATACCATTATTACTGGACACTTTTCATTGTATTGTTGTAATTATTGTTATTACAGGTGCAAAGTTACGTCCAACATCTCTCTCACTTAAGTCATCTAAGTCCAGGTCTACCCATTCCTTGAGTCACATTGAGTTAAAGGAGTCAGATTTCTATGCTCTACAAGCAACTCTTCAGACTGAAGCCAGAATTGCATTGGCTCAAGCAAAGGAAATGGCTCGCATTCAAATGGAGGTAAATTGTTTATACACTTGATATTCAAAAACATCATGGTTTATTATAACATAATTAATATAATATTATAATTATATAACAGAATAATATTGAAGAAGTTCGTTTTAGTAATATCGATTTATCACAACATTGCTAGTCGATGTAGCCAGTTTGAATATGTGTGGTTATTGCAGCGAGAGCGCCGCGGCCGCGCGGTTTCGCCAGTGACGGAGATGCTGCGCCGCAGCCTGGAGAAGGCGCGCGCGCCGCTGGCGCCCGACCGGCGCCGTGTGTCCCGCCAGCTCCTCACCGACATGAACATAGCGCAACTGCAGGTGACTTTTGACTTTTGTTAAAATAGAATGTGTAATTGTCCATTTAGGTTTTCTACATGCTATCAAAAACTATTGAATTTCTCCTTGAGATGGTCACCATCCCATGCCTGCAAGAGGTTAATTGTGTTTTGTTTAACATACCCCATAAACCTGAACAGAACATCACGAGTGGTAGAGACAAGTGCTATATTAAGTGTACAATTTTGGTTACATGTACAAACACAGCCACTTTTTAATGAACACAGATAAAACAGTAATTTCTCTATAAATGACAACCATGTATTAGTAGTATCTTTCAAATTTGTGTGACTGTGTGTGTGCGTGTGTATTTTGTGTCTATTGGAATCCTTGAATTTTGTGATTTTTGATGGTAACAAAGCCAAAAAAAATTTTAATGTTGACACAATAGAGCTGTCCTTGATGCGCTGGCACTTATGGAAAAAGTCACTAGCTACCAATCTTTGACAAAACCGATTGACATTTATTACAAATGCTTACATATCCTTTTGTTAATTAATTGTGTGCACTTGTTTTGTATGTACACGGAAGCGCGGCATTGTTCTGTATCTGTAATACTAACAGCCAACCTTGAATTTTATTAAATGCAATAATCGTCACGTACTATAGTATTCTGATAACTATTACGCAATTCCAACGCCCGAGAGCATTATGCAACTAAAATGTCAATTTATAAAGTAATCTTTATAATCCCCTACTGGGCTGTAACTAACTGAGTTTTTCTTTATTTTTTACCACATTGTGTAACCTTGTACAACAGTATGATCTTGACGGTGCTAATCGCAAGTCAAGCGTTGTAAATCTGTACAACAATGGTTATTGTGTTTCTTTTGTATTGGTTACAAACATTATCCTAACCCTATTGACTCAGAAAATTTCCTCAATGAACATTGGAAATACCAATACAGTCCTAAATAAATAGTGATTAAACGAAAATTACAACATGATACGTACAGTACGACAATTAAATACGTACGCAGTCACTAATAAGCAATAAATCAATGGCAGTAACTTTAGTGACCCACCTAGCAATGGAACAATAAAGGGTTGAAAAAAACGTGATTAATTTATGCATATCATGAAGCATTCTAAAGGTGGTAATAACCATAGTAACACTGTGGCATATTTCTAAACGTACATCTGATTACCTAAGATTCCCTGTTAACATTATCGTTAACATTTTGAATCAATTTTACAATTTATCACTGAACTCATAAAATTGGATCTTTTGTTACCTGAATATTAAGTGTTAAAATAAGTAACAATTAATAGTCTTGGTTTTGGCTTTGTTTATATTCGTAGAGGTCAGTAAAAAAATTCATTAAATACCTACTTTAAAATGTACCAGATTATTCTATTTTGATAAATGTTACATTCTAATATATGAGTTACAATTGATTTGTTCCAGGTGATCGTGAATGAGCTTCACTCTCAGATCGAGTGGCTGAACGACTCCCTGGTGAAGCTGCTGATGGCCCGCGACGAGTTGCACATGGGACAAGACTCCATGCTCGTCGACATCGAGGATCTCACTAGATACTTGTGAGTTGTACACATACATTTTAATAGTACTCCAATTGAATGATTGACCAACGACAACATTGAAACCAACAGATCTTGTGGTCTGCAAATTTAAAGTTTATGCCACTTTTATTTCATCAAACAATACCAGAAAGAGTAGTAGCTCTAGTAGCTGTTCATGAAGTGGGCAATGCAGTACGGTTTGACCCGATAGTGGTTATTTTTACAGACCATCTTATTATTTGGAAACATTTAAACAAAACATACAATGGCCTGCTCAGTCATCAGAACAGTAATAAAATGTAATACAATAATACTCTATAACCATTTACAAAATATATTTTTCTTTACATAAATGGATATTATATGTAATTTTTTTTTCACATTTCCAGAGGTGTTAAGGAGCAGACCAAAAAGACTAAAGGCAACGCCACAAAGTCCGGTGTAAGGAGGCTCACATCGCTCGTGCACAAATAATTTTTTTTTTTTGATGTTAGCTTTTATTATGTACTTTTTGATTCCTGTTTCGGATATTATTGTGGGTATTATTAAAACAATCACACTACGATATTATTCATTCTCATGTAAGTTGTCACTCGATGCAGGGAACATGAAATACTTGTGTTTATTCGTAAGTAGGTTACTGATATCAATTCCATGATTACATTTATTTAACTAGAAGTCATTGTCATTATGTGGAAAACGCATTGGACTAGGGGATTGGAGGAGCGAGGCGTTTTATTAGTAAGATTTTTTGTCGTCCGTGTATTGTATATGTCCAATGGCAACCAGAAATTGTTGAAACTGGTGTTAGCGTGTATAAACTAGAATGTTTACAACATACTTGTCGTTGGCATGCAAAATGATATCGTAGGTTACAAATATCACACTCGTAGTACAATGTATGTATATTATACGGTAGAATAATTAACAAGTATAATCAGATAGATAATAATCTCATTGATAAATGTTGAAATATATTCCAGTATTTGTAACTGTCCATTTTAAAACTTTACAGTTCGTTTATTATATTAATTAATGGCTATGTTATGCAAAATTTAATCATATAAAATTATTTAGGGTGTAGCGGTAAGATAAAGTTGTAACAATATTGCTCCAAATGTTTATGTAATACAAAAAATCGGTGTATTGTTTTATTTAATCAGAACGGTTTAATTTGTAAATGTCGTTAAATCTCTGGTAACGTGCTATCTCGATATGTGTATATAAGTGGTGTTAGTATTGTGACTTCGTCGCAGTTTTCTGTCTTTAAACTATCGTTGTATATTCACACGTCTGCTTTAATATAGATATTAGCTCATTTAGTGATAGAGTATTTTGTGATTCGCAAATTAGATGGATATTTTTGCATTATAGAGCTCATTGTTATAAACATAAATGACCATAATCGCGCGATTTAAACGGTTCTAGTACTCCCCGGTTGGGCGCTCTACGGCATTGCTGTTACGTTGAATGAGTTCTTTGCCGCTAATGGACTAGTTATGTTTAAATAAAACATTTATTTCACGTAATGTATACAAATACCGATGAATTCAGATACATTGTGTTCGATCGATAATTTGAGTTAGCCAACGTATGTCAGAATATGCCAGAAGATGCGATGCTCTGTTCCAGTGTAATTAATATGTAATATTATGTTTCAAAACGAAATTAATTGCATTTACATCCGATAAAGCTTTTTCTCATTGAAAAACTGTACTATATATTGATATATGATCCAATAAATTAATATCAATGTGTGATCCAATAGATCGAAATACCAAAAATGACCTCAATTGGTGGACCTCCCGTGCTCTATCTGAAAGTATCTAAATAATCGTTTCATTAGTGGCAAAGATTTTTTCTCCATTAAGTTTATTTTATAAGAAGTATCAGACGCATTATATAGAGCAACTTCTTTTAATATACCCATTGTATTACTGCAGTTTATGAAACTTCACTAAAAATATAGAAAATTCAAAGTTACTATAAAGCATTGCATACTTAGATTAGTCGTGTACAAGCGTTTTACACACACTTCTAAAATGTTTAAATTTAAAATACACACTATCTACGTCGTAGCTATATTATACTACTTATACATTTTTGATCTAAAATGCTCTAATATAAATTTTACTGCGAAATAATGACCAAAAATTTTTTTGATCTAATTAATAATAATATATGTTTAATAAACTTGGAACGTTTATTTTCTTACTAAACCGTTTTAATGTGTTGTTCGCCAGAGCACTCACAAATTGTGAGCAAAAACCGTTATTTTATGTTAATTTTTTTAAATTAACGGTCTTGCGACACGCACCTATATATTATGTTTCTTATATCGTCAACAAATAAACGTTAACAAAGAAAAGACAGGACGAGAACATTTGGTAAATAAATTGTCAATAATTGTTTCGTTGAGAGCGATGACTTCATCTTCGTTACTGGCGTTGCAGCCGTCGAGTTTGTTCTCATTTGTTACACTGAAATCGTTCGTGAATTTTTAGAAATTAGTGTTCTGTTTAAAAACGCCTATTACTCAATTATTGGTATTTTTTAATCTAATTAATCAAATATTCATTGTTATGCGATTAGCGGACATTGTCTTCTGTCAGTCTGTAACGAAACGGTATCTGTTTGATGGTGCCCGTTAATTAGACACATTCACACACTTCATAGATCACATGGTACACTTAGGTATATAAGTATAACAGATAACAAATAGTTCACGCTATTTTGCTCCAAAGCACTTAATATCTCTTTTGCATAAAAGCGTTATTGTATATTTATATTTTTACTAAAATATACACACTACTCCTATGAGAGCTTACAGTAGTTCAATACGTTTTTGATTCTGATGAGTTATTTTGGGAAAATTTTAAACTGTATTGACGCAGGTTTTACTTTGTTTTTTTTTTTCAATTTGAAAGACTAGTGTTGCATATTACAGGTATACGATTTTTCTAAAGTTTAAGTCTTACTCTTCTTAACTCTGATGTATTGTAATTGATAATGTGTAAATTTAACTACCAGTACTATTTATATATAGTAGGGATTTGTCTTATGCCATCTGTTATAATATTTTACATCACATACATTTCATATGTTACCACCATGTTTATAATTATTATCAGTCGTCTATCATTGTCATAATATACGTGTATGGACCGCCGCCGCTTTCTATGAATTAGTTTCGTTTGTATGGTATTATCGATTAGTTCCACTCCTAACTACCAACAGACGAAGTAAAAACAGAAGTAACCAGTTGATTGGTTCTATTTTCGAATAATCCATCGATTAGTTTTATTTTTTTATTTCATTTTTACTCCAGTTTTCTTTCTTTTCAGCTCAACTTTTACTTTTGTTATATTATTGTTAGTCTACTTTAGTTACCATTTTAAAATTAGGAAATAGTCTTACTTATTATGTTCGTAATTAAAATTACGTAATGCGTTATGGATCCCATGCTACCGTTGTCGTCGCATCGTGAATGATTTAAGTCAAAATGTTCTTTAGATACCCATGTTCAATACATCCTTGATGTGACTAAATTATTCCCGTTGTTTCGACGACGAGCACGAAAGAACATTCAAGTAGTATAAAATCTAATTGTTTTTGTTATAGATATGTATATATACGTTCAATTAATGTATTTTTTCTGTTTTAATTGAATGTAGTTACCTACACGCGAAATGCAGGGTATTTTTGTTCTTACTTATATTTTCCTACCGAGTGTGATCCTGCTTATATTGTATTAAGTTATTTGTAAATGCACACCAAGTTCTTCTTATTTGTACCTCTCGTTCGAACACTACTTTCTAACTATGGCAATTTCAAATACTTAATAAAATACTATCAACGTGAATCTGATCGTACTTTATAAAGAATAAATTATTTCTAGCAATAATAAAAAATCCTCATTCTGAAAAGTACTTCATAAAAATTTTACTATAGTAAATCGCTTACTTGTTAAAATTACTATAGTATCTAATGTTGAGTCCAGATAAGATCGTTACGTTGATACATATGTCGATTTCACAAAAACTTGGTAAACAGACTGCATTTGTTATACGAGTGAATATCTGTTTCATAAATGTGTCTAAATACTATAAAAACATTGGTATAATGTTGTTTGTCAGTGTTCATAAGCTTTGTGTAACTTGCCGTTGTCGAACAACTAATGCTGAATGTTTTACGTTAAAATACCTACTAAAATGTATACCTGCTAGATCATGTATCTTACTACATCAAAATGTCTCGCTTAGTTCATCAAAGATGCAGTTTGTACACTACTCTTTGCTTTGGTAACTTAAAACAAGGTACAGACCGGGAAAACGAATTTATTTATTTAAAAAACCTACTGAGGTATGACTTATAATTATAATCAATGAGCGATGACATTACAACTTGTCTGAAATAAAAATTTGACATTTGACAGTTGTGCGTACAGTAATGGCGGCTCTCGGAAACTTAATAATCACTGGCGTAGTCTGTAACTACTATCCTATGTACCTTAATGCACTCGTTCATTATAGCATCTGAATATTACGATTCCATAAAATTCTAATGCTCTAAAGACTTTGAAATATATTAATCACTGTATATTGTAGAGCACTGTTCATCTGGACACGGCTTAATTTCGATGTGAATGTAACAATATATGTACTTATTGCGACTTATCTACTGTTGGCATTAAAGAGAAAGCTTGGCGTGCTTATTGACAAATTCTTACAGATATGTGATACATACCCACTGTTTAATTATTCTAAATAAAGGAGAAAGTGTAATACGTGTTTTATTTTGGATCCCATTTATAATGCATGTAGTATTTGTTTTTATTCGTTATCTAGATTTGTGAAACATA
>DWMP01000112.1:0-11799 GCA_018245295.1 Agara epimachia | reverse complement strand
ATTCCATTGTGGGACTTAAACGTAACTGGTGAAATGTGAGGGTGTACTACACTCCTCTGCCTACCCCTTAGGGGATTGCAGGCGTGATGTTACGTAATATTTCTCTGAGTGTTCGTCAATTGCGCAGTCGTTTGTCGATAGTTGCGCAGTGTAATTTTTTTAATGTATGTCAACGTTCATGTGCAGCCGGCAATATGGATTTGGAATACGATCGGAAGTTCGAGGAGATGAAGAAGTATATACCGTTTCTGGAGAGTATGATAAAAAGACTGGAGAGCACGAACAGCGGCGGCAGCAACCCTCGCAAGGCACAGCTCGACAAGATTAGATCGCTAAGGGACCTACTTCTGGATAAGAAGAAAAGGTAGTCAATTGTTTTTGGCGCTTAATCCCCGTTCTGATTGTTCCCAATGCCGGTGTCCGATTGTGGTAAAATTGACATGTCTATTAATAACTACTAAATAAAACCCTTGATATTTTTTTAGAATGAAGATGGAGAATTTGCTGAAGTGCGAGCAGGTTCTGGTCAACTTGTATGCGAAAGTTGAACAGGTGCGTGTTTACGTTTACCTAGTTAATGCTGTTTATGGTATTTCTGTGTACGTGATCGTATGCATTTTAAGTTTTCTTTCTTTCATTTTTAGCGCGACTCGTTGACAGACGCCAAAAGTAAAACAGCCGAGCCGAACCAAAAGGACAAGAGCGATTTGAGTCTCGTCAGGAATAAATTAAAATCGGTCGCTTCAAAACTCCAAGGCGACGTACCTGACACTCTGCCGGAAATCGCAAGACAGACAAACGTCGAAGTGGACTGCACACCGGGAAGCAAGGAGCCAGCGTTGTTTCAACGGAGACCTAATAAAGCTTCGCTGCCATCATCTCGCACGTCTCCAAGCAGACGCAGTGATGATAACTCGCCGATGACCAAACGCAATTACACACGTGTGTTGATGTCTCCAGAACCGAAAACGAACGAATGGTCAGCGAACGAAGACACAGATAAAGAAAAAGTACTTTTTAGCCGACGCTCACCGAGGTCCCCGCGAAGATATTCACCATCATATAAAAAGGAGAGAAAAAAGTCTTCCAAACAACGGTCTAAATCTAGCCAACAAACCAAAGACTTGAATATTACGTTAAATGTGCCCGAAGAAAGCTTAAATTCTTTGAACACCAAAGACATTTTGTCTAGGATTATCAATTGCAGTGACAATGATGTGGATATTGATACGTTGCGTGGACTAAGATCGCAAATTCTCGGTGAATTGAAACAGACTGGAGCGAAAGATGACATATCAGATTTGATTCTTCAATCATATAAAAAGAAAACAAAGCGGTCTAAAAAAAAAGATGAGGTGGAAGAAGGCGAAATATCAGACAGTGAAAGTGAAGCTATCGAAAACATTTACGGAAGCCTCGTTGTAGTGAATAAAGACAAAGATAAAGAAAGTTCAAATTCTAGTAAAACATCAACGGACGTGCAGCAGCCACGCAAAATACAAATTTGCCTTGTTATAAATTCCGATAAAGAAAAGGATAATAATACCAGTGATCGAAAATTGGATGCCGTCGTCGATGATGCTGATTTCGAAGTATATACAGATGGAAAATCGACAAATGAACCTAGCGTCTCTTCAGAAAAACCCGTGGACAAAAACGTGCGAGAAAAAACAAAAATAGCAAAGAGCGATAAAGAAAAAAATAAACATGAAAAAGAGAAGAATAAACCTGAACAAGAGAAAAATATTCATGATCAAGAAAATAATACATGTAAAGGAAAAAAAACAACAAGTCACTTAAAAACGGATGAAAAATGCAAAGCGGATAAAACTTTATCAGAAAGTAACAAAAGCAGCAAGGATAAAGCTCAAAGTGCATCTCAAGAAAAATCGGAACCTATTTCAAACGAATCTTGTAAACCCAACTTTTACCAACCAATAACAGAAGAAGTGAGTAAGCCTGATGAATTGTTAGTTTCCGAAACTCCTCGCACATTAACTAAAGACAATACTGATGATAAAAGTGACAACGTTACTAAAATTATAGAGATTGCAAAAAACAATTCGACCACAAAGTCAAGTGTCAAAGACGATAATAAGAAAAATGTGGTGTCGGAAATTGATATTCTACAAGCTTTGAAGAAAGAAATTTTGGGTGAAACCGTAACAGCACCGGTTTCGACAGAATTGACGCCGCCATTGCACCTGCCAAAGGTAACAAAAGTCACCAGTGCTCTAGAGACATCTAAAAAACGAATTTCAATAGAAAATTACAAGCAGAAATCGGTACCTCCAGTAAAGCATACACTATATACACCTGAGATATATCAGGGAACGTCGAAGGATGACAACTCGAAAAAGCAGAGCCTTAAACTGACTGAAAAGGAATGCGAACGGTTCAATTTCCCGGCTACTTTGCCATCGGCCGAGAGTTCTGACGATGACGGAAAGTCAAGCATATCTGTCGATGAAATATACAGAAACTTGGCTCCGAAATCACCCGATCACGAGGACTTTGCCGATACGGGAATAAAACCGCCTGTCATTATTCCATGTGATCCTGTTGGCAAAGTGGTACCGATCTCAAAAACGGATATTGATATGAGAACTGCAATGTGCACTGGGTCCCCTCTTACGTATGGTGGCCTCAATAAAAGTATCTCATCGCCTTTGATCAGTAATGAGAATGCTGTGGATGCGAATTGCGAAAAAGGTAATAACAATGATAAGATTAGAAATCCAATATCAGATCATCGAGTAAGAAAAGAATCAAATCAATCTGCGGTAAATAATAGCCCTAATCCTTATACAAAGAACCCAGATCGACCACAAAGGCCTGGCGTAAATTATCCGGCTATTGCTCCTAACATGTCACCAAGTATACCCCCGCTCATGTCATTGAATGTAGTTTCATGTATGCCGCCAAATTTAAGTCCTACTATAGTGCCAACTATGAATCCAATGATGACGCCGATGATGAATCCCAATATAATGTCGTTAAATTCCGGTATGACGCCCAACATACCCCCACTTATGAATCCGAATATGACGCCAAGTAGAAATCCGGGGATGATTTCGGGTATTAATCAAATGATGTCCCACATGATGACACCGAACGCGAGATCTTACGAAATGACGCCACGTCCGAATTTTGATAATGATGATTATACAAATCAGAAACATGTTTATGCGCCAATATTCCCTACATTTGACCCACGTGACCTTCAAGAAAATGATATGCATAACACGCAGATACCGCCTTCTGCTGAAAATGTATGGGATGATCGAAATACTCGCACTTTGCAAAGAGACATGGATTATCAAAGGCTTAGAAATGATAGATATCAAAGGGATACTTATAACCGAATGGATAGTCCACAAATGCGTATAGATTGTCCAGCAACACCGAACCCCTCTTTTGGCAGAATGGAAACACCCATGACTCCAATTCATCCATTCGGTAGATCTGATTGTCCAATGACACCAACTCATCCCTTCGGCCGAGCGGAAGCCAATATGACACCGACGAATGTATTTGGAAGAGGTGACTATCATCACAACACATCTATTTCTGGCCATAAATATAACAAATCTCAAGATCCTAGATTGAGCCGAAGTTCTGACTATGACAACTATCATGGTCGCAACGATGAAAGAAATCGTGTTTATTATAAAGACAATCGTTCATCCGACAACCGTTATAAATACAGAAGAGGTGGTCGGGACATGTCGTATCGGGAATCCAGTGTCGGTCGTTCTTTGTCCCGCGACCACGACACTGATGGATCTTGGAAAAATGATTATCGGTATCAAAATGAAAAATCTAAAAGTTTCGATGACTTCGACAGAAGGAGGAATTGTCGCGCACGAAGTATAGGTCGAATGAATCCGACTGAAGATAGTCATTCATCACCCATGGATTGTGGAATGTCAAGAGCATGTGCTAAGGAAGGTTCCGTAGAAAAGTCAATATCAGTGCTATCACATACAGGACGCTCCTTTAATATTGACACGAGTTTCAGTAGAACATTTCAAAATATAAAATCGTCGTCATCTAATACTTCGTTCGACGCTCGAAGACAACGTGCGGCGAGCGTTGGACGTTCGTTACACGAATATCCACGAGAGGATATTAAACAGTCTGTCACAAAACATGCTACAGTAAAGTTAGAACGTAAAAGTCCAGATCGTTGTAAGAATAATAATTTTAGACGGGCATGTAGTGTTGGAAGAGAACTTAAAAGCTATAATATGGATAGAAATTTAAAAGATATAAAAGCAGATTTACGGTCATGTAAATTTGAAAGCTATGACAAACTACAGAATTCCGATGATAGAAGCAACGTTAGAGGTAAAAACAATAATGTGAAGTCAAGACCACGCGAACTACAAAGCAATCGAGAATCACGTGGCAAATTACGAGAATGTGATGCCACAATCGGTCGCAAAAATGAGGATTCTTCCACGTATTCCCCGAACAAAAATTTCCGGGATCCCAGAATGCGACGGGAAATCAATGATGAGAGCTTTAGGAAGGATAAATATAAAGAGAAAGATAGAAATGAAGGTAACTCGCGAGATAAAAAGTATGGAATAGTATACTCAAATGATAATATTGCTAAAGGTACAATCTTGGCATCCGTAGCTGGGGTAAGAAACTTTAAAATACCGAAGATAAAACGTCTCATTGAGGAAAACGAAGTAAAGAGTGCTAATAAAATGAATGAAACTAAAAAGGAAATATCTTCTACAACAGAGACAAAACAGGTTGACATGCTTACTGATAGGGTCAGAAAGAAGGAAAAGAAGAAAATAAACACGGAGAAAACTACGGTTGATAAATCTGTAAATATCGAAAAAGATCGGCCTACCGTGAAATTAGAAAAATCCAAGTCTCTCACTGCCCCTTCATTTGGTAAAAAGGAAGACAAAGAGCATAGCTCGGAGGAGGATTCAGATTCTGTGAGTTCAATATCTGAAAATAGTGAAAGGCGAATAACAAGATCTGCAAAAAAGATTTCAGTTCAATCAAGAAAAAATAAAAATACGGAGCGACGTGTACATCGATTAAGAAGAATTAGGAAACCTTTGTTATACGATTCTGATTCAGAGACACAAAGTGATACCAATACTACTGAAAGTGTAAAAAAAGATAAAGTGGAAAACAAAACTTTAAATTCAAACGAAATCGAGGGCAAACAGAATAAAGTTATGGAAACGGACCAAAAAGCAATAACGGAAAAGACTTTGGATACAAAGAAGAACGAAAGTACACTAAGGCCGGAATCTCTAAATACTTCTCATGACAAAAATAAAGTTATTAGTAATTCGGAAATAAAGTCTGCGCCACCCTTGAAAAACGATCTGTGCGATGAACAAAATGATTCATTAGATATTAACTTCGGAGAAGACGAATTGTTTTCAGATAATATTGCGTCAGGGTCTGTGCTTGATAATATAAACGCTTTGATAGCGGACTTGGATAATGGAATAGAAGCACCTAAAATTAATGACATTAATGACAAATTCATAAAGAATATAGTAGGTAGTATTTCTTCTAATGACTCTCCAATTCCAATAGAAGTGAATGAACGTGATTTCGCTTCTGACATAATGATTAGTGATAAACTTGGCTTTAATGATGTTAGCCAAGACGGTGAAGAAATTACTGCCAATAGGAATGATAAAACAGATATCGAGCAAGTTTCAGATACCAAAAATGATGCTGAAAATGTTACTGACTTAATACAGTTACAAAAGTCAGTTGTTCAAAGTGAAACTGTGGAAAAGAAAAATGACTCTCAGAAGGTTTTACCCGCAGTCACGATTGAAAATAATCAAGTGCCTGACATTCTAGTAACAAATGATGAAATTACTCGGGAATTTCGTGAAATTTTGAGTACTTTTAACAACGACGCTATTGTTTCTACGACGGCAAATGATGGCAAACCAGACGAGGTTCTAAAGGAACTGAAAGATGCTGATGCAGACAAAGATGGAACAGGTTTTTTTGTACCGGATAGTACAATTAATTCAAATGAATCAAACATAAATGTCAATAAAGAGCTACAACGAAATATTCCAGATAGCACAAACGAAACTGTTGATATGAATAACGACATTACTTCAACGCATAATTCTGCTGATGTTTCGTCTAAGGAACATTCTGTTGCAACTTCTTCCTATGGCGATAACTTGCCTCGCATTGATTCCATTGGAAAATTGTTATCTATCTTAGAAGACAAAAATAAAATTAAGGAATTACTTACGTTACTTGGAAAAGAATCAACAGAAAATGAAAAAATAAAGAAAAAACTCGAAAAACTTAGTGAAATTGTTTCAGATGACAGAGAAAGTAATAAAGAGGATATTATGAAGGATGCAGTACAAAGTAAAAAAGAGGATATTGTGAAGGATGCCGTAGAAAGTAATAAAGAGGATCTTGTGAAGGATGCCGCAGAAAGTGTAAGTAATTCATATGTAAATGAAGACCAGAATAAGGACGATAGTAGTACTGTTACATCTATACAGACCGGTAATAAAATAGAATTTGATTTAAAAAATAAAGAACCTTGTAATCCATCTGATGAAGTTTCTGCGCAAGATGGAACAGAGCAAAAATCACTCAATGCCGATAATTCTGAAAGCAGTGAAATATATAAAACAGTCAATGATGTACAGAGTGAATGTGTTCCTAATAATGAATGTGTTGAGAATAAAAAAGATTTAGTGGAACATGTTTCGCCAGAAAACAACAAGGAAATGGTAGAAAGTGAAACTGCTAAAACTGTTAATAATGAAAATCTGGTTGGAAATGGAAGGGAAGCACTTGCAAATGGTGGTGAAACAAGTACAATCCAGGAGAAAGAGGAAGAATTAATTGAAGTTAATGAAGGCGGTTCGTTAGCAGAATCAACGTGTAGTCCAATACAGTCAGGAAAGAAAACTATCAAAAAAACAAAAATCGCTAAGAAAGCAAAGCCAAAATTTTCCAAAAAAGGGGTGCAAAATAAAGAAAAACGTATAACGCGTTCAGAAGCCGGAAATGTTGAGACAAAAGTTCCAGTGCCTAAGAAACCCTCCAGAGAATTATTGAAACTACATGAAGATATACGAGAAATGTTCATAAGTGAGGACATTCTTAATGCAACTGGTATAAGGATGTGTCGCTTAGCTAAAATGGTAGACGAAAAGAACTCAAAAATAGAAGCACAGTCAAATGACGCAGAGCCAGTAGTGGTGTTAGAAAAGATCAAAAGCAAAGATGTCTCCGATGAAAGCATAAATCCATTAGAAAAGGCGAATAATAAAAGGACTGCTAAAGTTAAACCTAGTGTCATTAGAGAAGAACCGGTCGAAATTAAAAGCAAAGAGAAAATTAAATACAAACCAGGACCTAAATCTAAGTGTAACAAACAGCAGGCTGATCCGTACGCTTTTGATGTCGATTCTACTGCAGATTCTAATACTACACTAGATAGTAAAGATCAAAATACAGATTCGGATAGTGATTCGGGAGAATCGAGAAAGAGTTTTGAAGGTTCAGAGGTACTGGCCGATTTGAAAAAGAAGATAAAACGCAAAAGGCGGTCTTGGAAGTTGGGAGTGATTAGGCCAAAGATGGGTAAAAAGAAGAAGGATTCAAAAAATACTGCAAACAACGAATCCACTGAAGAGCCTGCACTTAGAGTGGAAAATACGATCTCCACGCTCAGAACATCAAGCGTTAAATGCTTTACAGATAAAGTGTATTGTTTTCATAGAAATATTAACGTTTACTCATGCTGTCTCTGCGACTACACCGGGAATGACATAGTAATTCACTACAAAAAGCAACATCCTCACTCTGAAATTCCTCTATCTAGACTAAACCCAATAACAGCCGAAGAGGCTATAAAACAATGTGAAGATATGAACTTACAAGCAGTTAGTAAATTGAAAACTACAAAGTACGTATGTCGATTTTGCTTTAAAGAGTTCGCTCACTCCAATACAGCATTAGAGACGTTCTTTTGGCATGTCGTTAGCAAACACACTGGCGAGTACAAGCAAACTTGTGCACAGTGTGACAATGAAACTAAGTGCCCATTTAATTTAGACATACCACCGCCACCTAGGAGTCTTCACGGACAGCTAATTGGATACATCTGTGGAAGATGCAACTTTACGCAAGTATCGCTTGAGAATCTCAAAACACACGTGATTATCCGTCACGACGACGAGCAAACAGAGGTGTACTCGATAAATTTGGCCGAGATTCCGAGGAAAGTTCTGCAAAGTCTTTTAGAGAAATCGAAAGAGACTGTCGATACACCACGAGTGTTACGTAGTCTGCGCTCCAACAAAAATATTACGGATCCGAGCGACGATCGCAGCGATGTCACCGACGGCATAGATCGTGATAATCGCGATAGCTCCATTGAAGATAACAAATCGTATGCCACTCCGAAAAAAGGCGCGAAGAACAAGATTCAATCCAAGTTCGTTTTTGAAAATGACGACGGAAGTGACACGTCCAGTTATTCGAAAAACGACGAAATCATCAAAGCGGGCATCAAGTTGGAGCGCGACGACGACAGCCAAGACTCACATGGCGATGACGCGTTGGAGCACTTCACGGTGACCCCTTCTGAGGACACCGAGCAACCAGACGAAGTAGCAGAAACAGCTGTATGTAACAAAACTGTATGTAACGAGACGTTATGTAACGATGTGCTCGACTATCCTCATTTCAAAATCCAATTCAGCGGTTCCGGTGCCAAAGAGTACGTGTGCTGTATCAATGGAGTCGATAGTCATTACAAGACTACTCTGCTCATATCGTTAAAGAAACACGTGCAAATGAAACATACAGAGAATTGGGACGGCTATTGTTTCGTCTGTAAGGTCATAGTCACGAGCCAAGGCAAACACAAGTTTAAAGATTGCCTACAACACTTCCTGGACAAACACATGGACAACTTCCCCGTAATGCAGTGCGTCAGCGACCCGATTGTAAGGAATCCGGTCAAAATGGAGACCACAACGCCTGTCAAAGACTCCCCCGCGCCGTCTTACATCAACGTGCGTCCGCTCTTCGAGCTAATTTCCCCGTCGGGTTCGGCGCAAACATCGGACAAAAGTCCGACGCTGCCAAAAATACGCAGTGTCGTGAGCCTTAGTACCGACGAAGACAAGGAGGAGTCTTACAAATACGAGGAAGCGCAAGCCGAAGTGATGTCCAAGAAGCATCACGTGGTGTTAGAGACGATGCTGAGCGCCGAAAAGTTGATACAAGTGTTTAAATGTGCCGGACGTTTTTGCTCGTACACCACTGACAACGCCGAGGAAGCGTTGGTCCACGCGTCGACGCATCAAAAGATCGGCGGCGAGAACTCTCTACGATGTGCGTATTGCGATTTCGACTCGAAGGGGAACGCTATCGACTTGGTGATGCACGTGTTCAAGAGGTACGGCCATTGCGCGTACGCTTGCAGCAAGTGCTTCTACCGTGCGTCCGTGAGCCGGTTGGTCTACGCGCACGTGAAGCGGCTGCACGCCGATCTGAACGCCGAGGAGGTGCCGGTGCTGAGCACGAAGACGGTGGCGATGGATGCCGCGAAGGAGAACATGCTCCCCCGCGACCAGGCGGTGTTGCACTACGTTTGTAAAAACAGTAAGTCACCATCGATTGTCACTTTCTATTAACACCAAAAAGTATCAAGATCGAAAATCGTCTTTTCGATTTTGAAAAATCTTACAAGACATCGTCTACAGTTTGCAATGTTTCTTCGTTGTTTTTGCTCTTAATTGTCAATTGATTTCTTTGCTCAATTCAATTTCCTGAATTTGAACGCCGTAAAAGGCAAAATATGGCTTGGACTAATAATCTTGTAACATCTTTGTACAAGTAAACGTCTTGTCTCAAAAATTTCTTTTTATTTTATCTGCAAACGTAACAATGTTTGTTTATCTTGAAGAACATCTCTTGAAAGACGCTTAGTTATCATATCGACCAATATAACTGTTGACTGATCGACTTGTTACACTAATACGAAATCCTAATCCATTGTAGAGGATGCCGAGAACGGATTGGTCTGTCTGTTCAAATCGTACGTGCTGACAAAGTTCCGGGAACACCTGCAGACGAAGCACGCGAAAGACGAAGCGTATATCTGTGACGTACGTACTTACAGTGTTCTAGTGATTTATTGCAAAATTGCTGACGTACCATTACTGTGCATTGTCGCTTAGTCGCGTTGTGTGCTTGCGATAAGTAGTATTTGTTCTGTTCTCGTATGAAATTGTAAATATGTGTACGTGTTTTGCGTATGTGATTGCTATTTTTTTTATCTCTGATGAGCTTCTTCGCTTGGCACAACCAAAGACGATCGAGAACCATTTGTTTCCGATGACTTGCGAGCATGGATTTTGATGGTCTTTTTTTTCTACATACGAGCTTTTGATGCGCAGATTTGCGACGCGTCCGTGTCCTCGCCGAAGCTGCTCACCCAACATTTGAAGGGTCACGGCCTGAGGATATACCAGTGCTGCCGCTGTCTGTTCGGTGCCGACAATGAGAGCGAGCTGCTGGCGCACGCCTCCGAAAAGCACCCGCTGAGGCAGCCGAAAGCCTACCTCAGAATAATAACACACAAGGTTTGTGATACACTTAAACACTAACGTAACATCGCGCCTGTAATCCCCTAAGGGGTAGGCAGAGGCACTGCTCTACTACACTTAGTACACCCCCACATTTCACCGGTTACGTTTAAATACTAACAACACACAGACAAAAACGTTTATGTACACAAATTTATGGGTACATGTAAACATTTTACAGAATTGTTGGTTCGAGCCATATTTTGGCGTCTACAACGTACGGACAGACTGAGATTGCACTCGGTGCTTTCTGCCTAACCCGGTTAGGGTACTGGCGTGATGGTATTATTAATATTAAAACGAACATATTTAAGAGTAATTCTACAGTACATGCACTTCGTTGCAATTCCACTATCTAATGTTTATATATGTATTCTACTACGTGGGAAAATAGGGCACGGTCCTATCGAATGTGCGGGAGAGACCCTCGCCGGTCAGTAGGACAATGATTGGTTGCAATTATGTATGCTCATAGTTATGTTCTGTTATCAGGGTTCACCGATTGATTGAATGAGACGAAAGTTTCAAATATAAATCAATCATTGATTCACAATTTAAATGACATTAATAACTCACAATAGTAGCCGTATTATTGAAAAAAAGTTGCCACTAATGAAATCATTAAAACCGATAATAATGTGCAGAAATGTTTATCCACGCTAAAATTCCGAAAGAAGCTTCTTTTGATGTGTGTTAAGGAGATAGCTTTTAAAAATTGGTCATAATTATGTTTGTATACTCGTTACATATATTCGAATATGTTTGTCCGTGACAGATCACATTTTCTTACAGGGCCTCAATTCGGAAGTCAGAGTGTTGCCCCTGGCGGTTCTCAGCAAGACTACCGTAGAAACGACAGACGTAAAAGCGAGCACCGACAAGGAGAATCCCGTTAAACAAGCGGAGAGATCCATAGACTTGGAAAATCTTATCGGACACACGTCCATGATGATCGAGACGCCCAGTACGGTCGCGAAGCCCACAGCCGAGTCCAGTGCGTCGAGCGCCGGCGACGCACAACCGCACAGTCGGGTGTCGTCTTCCTGCGCGAATGCGTCTCTCTACCGGGACAAAAACATTTCAGCGATCTTGACGTCGCTGCGCGATCGGATAGAACCTAGTGGTGGTCAATCGACGAGCGCCATAAAGACCGAGCCCC
>DWMP01000111.1:0-11852 GCA_018245295.1 Agara epimachia | reverse complement strand
GTTACGATCTGTCAATAGCTTTTGTAAGTGTTGTTGCCCAACTGTGCAGGCGAGTAATAACGAATTTAACAAAATATATCTTATTATATAAAAAAGCATGATAAACGCAAACGTACACAGCTTTAGAAGTGGATTGTTGTAAAATAAAAAAATGTTTTCAATAAACCTATGCGTCACTCGACACCCTTGTTTGCAACAAGAAGATTGTATCCGATTTCCATTAGGATTCAATCCGTGTCTGTAATAAAAAGTGTTTCGAGGTCTTTTAGTGACTACGACAAAGCAAAAGAGATTTCTATCTTAGCTAGCGAGCGCTAGAAGGTCAAATTAGTTTTTTTTTTAACGTCGCACACGTTCTGCTATCATTTACTTAATGGATTGCTACTGAGCTTATAACATTTTAAACAACCTTCTTTTCTCTATCTTGTAATAATAGATGACCGTCAAAATTTGTTCGTTCTTTATTTATTTGTGATTATAAAACTAAGCAATAGTCCGGTCGCTGTGATCGCAGCTTATATTCAATGACGACACTTGTGCATCAGATATGAGACGAGGCTGAAATTAATCAATCAATCATGCTACCTTACAAAAGCTACATTTCGAAACAAGTAAATGTTATATTTAAAACAATATTGGAGTTATACACGCCACTTCAAAACAAAACCTTTCCTTCTGATTTCCATCGGGATTCTCCGCGAGTCTTCAGTAAAAACTATTCGCCAATCTTAAAACGGCTATAACATAACTGGCACGGCACCAGTGCCTACAAAGTAAGAAGTTTAAATTAAATCTTAATTACTGAGACTACGTGCCCGCTTTAACATTTACTCTCCTGTTCCAATGATTTGTTACCCTATAAAATTATCATATCCGTTTAACTACTCATAGTTGGGATGAGATTCGAGAAGTTAAGCTACATTAAGCGCGGAATGCACCTGGATAAATGACTACTAGTAGCAATTTTTAGGAGCATTTCCGTGCTTCATAGGGCACGTTAAGCGTACGGTTCCGTTTGTTATATTCAGCTAGAAATCTTTAAACCTTTTTGCAGGCCTTAAAGCCGGCTTAAAACATTCGACTAACAGGTTGTCCAATAACACGCAAGTACACTGATCCGCCTAGAAGCGGCGTGGTGGAGTATGATCCAGGCCTGCCGCGCTGGCATGTCTTTAGGGTTGCAGCTCATCTAACGCCGACGTTATGTACATTCAATTGTAAATAAAATTTAATTTGCACCTAAGAGCAGTCCTAAAATATTAGATTAGAAAATTTAAAATGTCTATCCATCACATAAGAACAATATACAACAAAATCACCAATATTATAATACTGCTAGCAAGTGGTAGAAACAGGAGCAATGTCTTGAAAGCGCAGAAAACGCATATGACTTAGGTCTAATGGCCAAGCCAAAGGATCCATCGCACTCCCTATGACTAACGAGTATCATTCATGACGTGTCACCGGGTCAGAACAATAAGGGCTTCAAGATATGTTCCTTGTGTAATTACCTTTATTTAAAGAATTCTTCTCCTCTTTTCTACTTTAATTCCATTAAAAGATCACGAGATTGCGGGAGAAGTTAAAAAGTTTAAATGAAATCTGAGTTCTTGCGTCGCTTTCTCATATAGGTACGCTCGAGTGAAGTTTACTTTTCTGTGTCCTAATTAACTTTAGGTATTCTTGAGATACAATGAGACTCTTCTGCCAACTATTTATTTGAGTTGGAGATGTTTCTTTATATGTGTCTGTTACGTGGTTGGTACGTGTGCACAAAATAAACGAATAGTTGCAACGACAACCAATGATCCGTATTAGTGGCACGTCGTATTGAACTTAGTCAAAAATGGCACTATCCATATTAGATATAGAATGTATGCATTTGCCTATGATGGTTTATGGTATGATGTTATGGATATTATAGGTTTGGATGAAATATGGTACTGCAACACTTCATAGCCGGACGAAGACCCAAGGGCAGATAACTAATTCAAGGGACGTAGTGGCAGAGACCGTGATAGTGTGTCAGGTATACGTGACAGGATGATAAACCGAAGAGGGAATAAAAATAAGGATAGGCGATTCCACGGCCAGTTAGAATATATAGCTAGGAGACTATTGATTGAAGGAGAGAAAAGATGGAGATAGAGAGAGAAAAAGTGATAAACAAGTAGTAAACTGACATATTTGTCAACTGATAGAAAATCTTCACTGCATTACATATACATCGAAATCGATTCAGAGTTACGTGGTACCTTCAATTGAATTAAAACGTCTTGTACCTTGACATAATGAATATATTATAATGTATGCATAACATTTAATTTAAGAATGCAAATAACTTTATAAAGTCAGAGATGCATGCCACGATTTGAACCCCAGGACCCGAACAGACAGACTAAATTTCAACCACTAGGCTGTCACTGCCAGAGATAATAATACGTTCGAAATATTACAGAATTCAGATGAACCACGCAAGATCTTAGTCAACATGAAACATTGTTAATGAGTCTCTGTATTCACAAAGATTCGAGAATAAATACGCTTGAATAACCGTAATCTTTAATGCACAAAGTAGTTACTGCTTTGACTACGTCGAGATAAATCTTACTACTTGTGACGGCATACACGCTTAAGTAAGATTTATTTTTCTCTGCTAATTAACCGTAACGTTGAGACTTTTAGCGGATGCGGTGCAGGGCTCTCGATTTCCTTATCAACGAACCGGGCGTATCGACTTAATTAAATACGAGATGCAAAGGGAATTATGGCATGAACAAGCGTTCTTATTCATTTTTAATTACTTACCTTCGAACCCTGTTAAAGGGATTTAGATTTTTTGTTTATGAATAATGTTGAATGAACAATTGGACTTTAGTTTCTCAAAGCAATATTGCTTTCTAACATGATAAACGGATAGAATCGCATTATTTGTTTAAGTAAAATGGTCAATACGATGGTTAATATATTTCAGAGACCACAAAAAAAATTGCTCACGAACGTATATACGTCATACTAAATATATTTATAGATGGTTTCGCGAAATATTTAGAGGCTCATTGCATTATTCCACATAAATTTATCAATAGCAAGACATTTGTTTGTTGTATTACTATCCAGTTTTTATTACTTTCGCTGTGGCTATAAAAATAATGGTTGGTAAAAATGTTACTACGAACCAGAAATAAATTACTATCGCGTTTAGATTTGTTGATAGGCTAAAGCGATAAAAACCATTCCAGTCCATTGGACAGGAACGGAGGCGATATAAAGCAGGACCTGTCGACCTGATTACGGATGACCATCCGAATAAATGTATCAAACACACTTTCTATCTCAAATAAATGCCATATTGTTTGACATATATATTTAGAAATTCCTAACTATTTTTAAACAGCGATGTCCTAGTCGTTTGGATTCCAGTCTTGCAAGGGGTCTTCTGGATTCTAAAACTGGCAGGCATTTCCGAGTTTTCATAGATAGTGTTGTAATTTAAAATTTAAATATCACTTGCTATAATGGTGAAAAATTTAATGAGGAAATCTGAACGTCTTATAGTGGTAGACTATGAATCGATAAAACCAAAGACAGGAATGGTATTCATTTGGAAAGGTGAAAATTTAGATTGATTAGACGTACTCGTATATCAGAAAAAAATCTTAATAATTATTATACTATGTACCTTATTTAGTATCACTGTATATTAGAACAAACTTGAATTTTAAGACTCCTATGTATCAACATGCATTGGACAGTTAAATCCTTTATCTACCAAGAGATGATGATGATGAGATGAAAACACAAGTTATAACACTGTAGTTTTTTACGCGCTAAAATTAAATATTTCAGTTTTTTACATGAACATTTAGGATTTTTAATCGCATTAAGTGAAGCTGAGTTACCAGTTGATACACAGTTTTATTTCCAAGAGAAATTTCTACCTACATTTGAGTAGTCTACAAAGACCGTTTTCACGACAAATGGTATTAGCAATAAAGCACTACACGTCAGATTGAGAGGCATACGACTCCAATCCGCTTTCAACTCCGATATAAAGGGAAACTTCGATAGGATTTGATCATCAAGCTTAAGGCTCGGACACGAGTGACGGCCATTCTCGTAGGTAAATATATTCTACAGATATATCTTCGTCACATTCTGAAATGTTGTCGAAACGTTGTCAAACTGATTGTATTATCTTAAGTGATCGCATACATTGACAACCCACGGGAATACTCTTTACTCCCACACACTTTGTTATACTCCCAGACGCTCCAGTAACTGGGAAATGCGGGATAAGGGCCAACGCATCGGTAGGATTGAATTTATTTAAAAGCTGCCCCTTGGCCAAGCTGTCAGTGATCATCCAATATCACTGAACATAGAATACATTTTATACATCGCATACATAATATACATTTTATACATTGTCTACTATTAGCTCTTCACAGGGTCAACAAGCGGATTTGAAAATGGGATAGAGCATGTGTGATTTTAAGCTCTAGTTGGAGTTGGAGCTTAAAGTCTACTTGTACTGACAAAATTAATAAACCATCAGGAACAAAAACCTGCTTTGAAATTTTCTGTTAAAAAATAAGGTACTATGAAATTATTAAAGTGATGGATTGAAATTGAACAGATTTAATCAATTGATCCTATTTAATTTAAATTATACTATTTACATGTTAAGTGCAGCTTTAGTTCAGTTGAGCTGAAATTAGTGCTATTGGTTCAATGTAACAGTTTCAATATTCAAGCAAGTCTAATTAATCCGGCCACGATACTGTACTAATGGCAATGTTCAATATTATTTGGTTGAAAATTGGTGAGCGTAAATTTCCGTCGATTTGCACATACAGCCCGGGCCTAATCCGGGCGGACGGGGATAAACGACATCGTCAGGTGATATCAGTTGCAGCTGCGATCGCTCGCTCCGAGATTCACTTGCAGACTGATAGCAGCACGAGTACATATTCGATACTCCAAATAAGTTATTCTGCGCTCAATATCAATGCTAATTGAATGGGTACTGTAATAGCCCCAAAGTGGCATTTATATGTATCAAATGGAATTAATTAATATTTGGTTCTAATATTCAAGTGAGCTTTTCAATGAGCTTATGAATCTATTGGGGGTGTTATTCGTTGCAACCTCTAACGTATTCCCTTGTTTGTTTCCAGATTATTCTCGAGAAGGTTTGAATATTACTAAACCTCTACAATTCCAGTGTCCACTGCAGAGTTGCTTATCAATGACCAATCCGTACATGACAAATTGTTAACCACCCCGAAGGCCTCAGATAACGTTCAAATGTGTAACGAAACACTAGAATTACCAGCTTGTTTCCTCAACTCTGCTAGCACGTATGACAAACGGTGTTGGGTATTATTTATTGAAAATTGATGAGTTTGAATTTTCATAGTTTTGCAAATACATTCTGAGCCTAACCCGAGCGGACGAGGACAAACGACAGCGTCAGGTAATATCAGTTGCAGCTGCGATCGTTCGCTCCAAGATTCACTTACAGACTGATGGCAATGCAGCCCGATATATACTCTGATACACAAATCACTCCACTATTGATATTCTACTTTCCCGGTGGGATATTGAACACGGCTACGGACGGGAGGTTGAACGTACATTTCATTTCTACTTATTTTTATATTAAGCATCCTTCGATTTTGAGACATTCGGTGAATTGTACTTTTTACAACGGCCTTCTCGAACATTGATCGAATAAATATGATTGTGTATGTTTGCGACAAATTTTCTTATTAATATTATACATGCGCAAATAACTCTGCACTGTTCGAAGTCCAATTACTAGATTGATTTTGATAAAATTGGACGTGGAGACAGTATTCAAAGGCAAGACATGGGACATGACTTAGAATACTTTATAAGTCCATCCTGAGTTTTCGATTAGTAGGTTCAAAAATGAGGTCAGTAATTATTACGTTCAATGTTATTTAAAACTGACTGTACACGTCGAGGGTCACAATAAATAAACAATAAGTAGGGTATTATTTAAACATATTTTTATGAGAATCCTATTGTTCTATCTAATAAAGTAGTTGTAGGTTAATCTGCCTGGACATAATGTAAGCTATAAAGACAGGGTGCCACACTCATCAAGCCCTCGATATTTCACCGCGCATTATAAACGATGCGGCGGACAACTGAAGTTAATTGGATGCGCTGGCCGCAGCAGGCACAGCTGTGAAATATAAAACAGGCTGAGCGCTTCCAGGTGAGTGCGCGCCCATTATCCCGCCACCAGTCAACGCAGAGTAAAGGCGCGGTCACATATTTGTAACTGAACATGAACAAAGATAGCATTGCGTTTTCAACGGAGACGTGATTCCGCGCGAAGCACATAACTTCTGGGGATGCTAAGCATTTACGTAGTGCGCGCTGTAATCCATCAATTATCGGTATTCGTGCACATATGCGGGCGTTGCGTTGTACGTGCATGTCGCATTTCTAGCGGAATTGTCGACGTCTGTACGCGCCTTAACGTGGCGCGTCTCGTTACGACGTATGCTTTACGGAAACGTGCGGAGCGTGAATTCAACTCTAGTAACATCTGATGAGCTGAAAACGTCAGTCATCACGGTAACTGGATGCATCGTAACTAAGCTTTCCGTCAACTTATGAATATTTTATGTGTAGATGTTTACTAACGCCCGTAAGTACTATTTTGGGTAGAAGTGTACTATACAGAAGTTTTACTTTTGTATCGCGATATCTCGATAAAGGTGATAATTTCCCGATAGCACGTTTGTGACGCGTGAAATTCAAAGATTTCCAATCAAAAATAATTTATATTTCAAATTAGTTGTACAGACTTATAAATATGCATGGTTAGTGTTGTTATAATACTTTTTATTTGTTTGGATATTTATATGTGCAATAACTTTGCTTACATTTTGGTACAAAATAGTTTCAAACCGACCGTACAAAGACCTGTCAACCCCTATCTGCGTTACAGCTGCTCGACCAGTCGGAAAAACTCCACTGGACTTGAAGCAGATTTTCGGGATTTTGCGAAAACTTTCGATTACCCTCGTTTTATAAGTATCGATCCGGATTGGCCTATATTTAAATTTTACAAAGTGTCCTAAAATCAAACAATAACAGTAATTAATATTAACGCAACACTTCGAACACGCCTGGCTCATGTAGAAACGTGTATTAAACTGTTAATATGCATATTTTACAGACATACGTATACATACGAGTACACAATAAAAATATTTTCAAATAAACACAGCGAAAAAACTAAATAAGATATAATGCGAAACGCTCGGACCATCCTTTGTTGCATTCGCCACAAAGAAATACTCCACTTATTTAGTTGTTTACATAGTAGAAAAGGGGATCTTCTCAGTAAAAAGTGAGCTCTTCCAGACAACCCTCGAGGAGAGTACGTTCATACAACAATGAGTAGGACGGGTTGCTTAAATAATATAAAGGAAATACAATTAGATAAAGGAGAAAAATAAATATACATCTCTATTATTCGTTTACATGTTAGTAATCGTTATATTATAATAACCGCAGTATGAACAATCAGATATACTTATCCCGAAGTAATAAGAAGTGACAGTCGATATATTTAGAATTAAAAAGGTAACAGGAGAAATGCAGACTCCCTCACAACAAATAGTAGACAGTTGTTTAAGAAACAAAAAGACTGAACTCTAGTAATATTATTAGCGGTGATAATTCCAAATGACAAATTCACAGCTGACGAAGGAACCGATGGTGAGATAAGTATAAATACTTAAACGTTCCTTTAAGCGGTAAGAAGAGGTGAGTTTGAATGGAGCCCAGCACAAAGCGCAGTATTACTGAAGAAAGGTAACTAAACCGATCCAAGCCTACGGTTACAATTTAGTCAGCGTTTGTAAATTATTGCGCGTAATTTTGATTTCAGAAATGAAAAATGACTCGGTCTGATAACGAAACCTAGACGTGATAAAGTTCATTACTATTATCCAAATTAGTATTAAGGGTGTTCCACTAATTTGCATATGTATGGAACAACACTACAACGTTGTTCCTCACATATGTGACTCGGCTTACATTAATTATCCTTATGCAATATGCATATTTGTTATACTGCGTTATAGGTCGTCATTCACTACTCTACTCAACAAAACTATTACCTACGTACAAGAACAGGCGGGATAATTCGGTGTTATCTACTTAATATATTTTATAGCACTTTGTGTAAATTCTAGATATTTATATATACAAGTGGAACGTGACTGACTGACTCAGAGATCAACGCAAAGAGCTGAGCATGAAATTAGGTAGATAGGTTTTTTATGTAGAGTTAGTGAGTAGATACTTAGAAATTTTGAAAATTCCGCCTTTAAAGGAGTAAAATAGGGGTTGTAAGATTGCATGAAATTTTGTCACTTTGGAATACATTTAGTTTAAAAATAGAGTTGCATGACTTGTTGGAATGTATTCTTACATTGCCTTCTGGTCGTACTTAAATATTTCTAATTTCAAATTGTAACTCATAAAAAATACGTTTATGATATACTTAACATGAAAATATCGTAAAATTCGAAATTTGAAATGTGAAGGTTTGAACGAACCGTAACAAATAAATATTTGATTTTGAATCATAAGTCACGAGTATTTATTACAAATAACGAAATGTAAAACGGCTCCGAAAAACTTCCAGCGATGTATTCACAAACGTTTAGTCTGCTATCGTTTAAGTTTCTTAACATGGGAACGTTGAATGTAAGAACAGCCGGCTCTGGGCTAAGCCCCGATTTATTGTGATCGTGATAAACCGGTTACGGAGCACCATTCGTCCATTAACCGACGTCCCTGCCTCCAGTTTGTAAATGAAAACGCTTTTTGTTTGCGTCATCCGTCAGAGCAAGGAAACAAATCTTTGCGAAGCGACACACAAAACGAATAGAACCAAGTGTGATCGGGAGAATATTTTTGGAAAAAGCCTCTAAATGGGGCCTTTTAAATTTGCATCAAAAAAGTTTAATGCAAACGTTAATTTTTTTATCGTTTAATAATTTTTCGAAAATTTCTTACGATACTTGCTTAAAACAATGTAAATTTATGTGCTAGGTTGCGACTCACTATTTACATTTACATGCAATCAGAAATATGCCATCGAGAATTCCATAACAATAAAATATGCTGGAGTTTCAAAATTTGTAAATGTATTTCATTAATATTTAGTAATGTATTGACGGCGCCCAGAAATGTCAACGTCAATTACCGACCTACCTTCGTTTGGCAATTTCGGTTAATTAACCGACAGCTCGGCGTTTACGAGGTAAATAAAAAAATTTGAACATCATGCTTTTAATCGACAGATAAAATTGAACGAATTTTAGTAGAGGGAAACAAAAGAGATTTTATAAGTTACAAGATGAGAAATAGAGGATTGGAAAATGTCGTGATTATTTTAAACAAATACAGTATATGAATCTAACGAAGATGTAACATTACATTTCATGTATTTTCCGTGGGTTACTGTAATATTTGAATCGAGAAATTTGAAAAGTTTCCTCAAGCACTAGTAATATGAATTTGTAATGCGTGCATGTAGAACAGTGCGACGAGCTTGTAGCCCCAACGCCGTTGCAGGTAGTAAACTATTATTAAAATTGGCACCTGGATGAGTGACCGCTTGTGGCAATTTTTCGCGATCGTCTCCGTGCTTCGGAGGGCGCGTTGATCTATCGGTCCTGGTTGTTATCGTAAAAGACCACCGATTCAAAGCGGAACAGCACAGTGGAGAGCGCTCAAGGCCTACCGCAGACGCGGCAGAGGTCCATGCCCATTAATGGACACAAAAAGGGTGGCAGCCAAAACATTAACATTTACTTTCATAAGTTTCCGTTTTGTCGTTTGTATGTGCTGCGTGGATCATTTTTTTCTGTTTTCGTTAAATTTTGTTTACGTTACGTTTTACCACATTCCGTCGCTGTTGTTATCATAGCGATTCGTCAATTCCTTGAATTTAAAGTTTTAAGTCTTTGTATATATCTAAAGCATATACGATATACATTTTTTGCCTCGGGCCAATGAATAGAGAGAGGCGTAAATAATTGTTTTAATATTTTTAGTTCTAGACTAAAAAATTACATAATGCAATATTAATAATGTGATTTAATTAACATTTTTTAGGATCTATACAATTGAGGACTAATATTGGATATATTTGGAACAAATTCTAGTAAAATACTTTTTTATAATACTTTAATGTTGCTTAAATGTTAATCATGGTTGAATAGGTCATTTTGCAGCGACCTCGTTACAAATGCTATTAAATTTCAGCACATACTAAAAAAGTCAAGGCGTTTTACTTTATCTCCCGAACTATGAAACTCCGTTATGCCAGGAGCCGGCTAAGTTACGTTGTTGTTTGCTTAGGACAGATTTTCCCGAATAACTGATAGATCAAAGAAATTTATATGTACATAGATATTTGCATGAATCGCTTTGTAATAGCTTACTTATTATAATCACATTTCCGAAGTTGATCTTTAAGATGTTTTTAACGACTTCATCCTTTTATCTTATCATGTAAATAGCGAATAACATCTGTTGGAATTCATTCATGTCTCTTTTTCTATAACAGAACTTGCTATTGGAATTGTCAATCCTGATTATATTTCTTTGGATTGCATAAAAATCGTCAAATGTTGTCGGGAACTTTTAAACAATTTTTGACATGAATCACTAACCAATATCTGTAATATTACGCGTTGAAGCTGCTGGTTTTGTACGATATGTATGGGAACGACCCGATCTCCCATGAACTAATGGAATTTAATAGAATGGTCTTCTTGTTGAATGTAAAACTCACGTCCCAGATTCGACTGCACATGTGCCAGGAGTATTGCTATTGTTATCTCTGAGCAGTACTATATTTGTATGCCAATTCAAAGAGCGGTAAGCACCTACCCAAAAGCATAGTCCTCAGTCCTTACTAGTAAGTAGGTGGCAGTCATCACCCAATATGAACTAAATTCATTAATTAAGTAGTTTGGAAGCTAAATTGGTGCGGACATTAGGTGCATAGAAAGCGCTGAACAGTAATTACTTTGTAGGTCAGAACGTAACATTTGTTTAGCATGGCACGACTCCAATACATTACCTACATAATAGAGGCCGTTCATGCATGAATATAGCTTCAGCTAGATGCACGGATACTTAAGTAACGTAGACTGAACATAATTCACAAGTGATCAAGCAAAATATATCATAAGAAGACTATTGACTCAATATTTCACAGAGATTAGCTTATTTGCCAGATATGTAGATTAGACAGACAGACCGACGCCGCTCGCGTTCTGTCGAGCGGCAAATTTAGGTCTCCGTGAAATATTTACCATCTCTAATACATAGTTTCCCTCAAGGTTAGGTCCACTATTGTAATTTTGTGTAAGCGACCTTGTCTGAGATTCTTAACGAAAACACTATTTGTTATAGGATTGACAAGTTAATTTATTCCTCAATTTCGGAAACACGTTTTCGTTCGGAAGCAAAACTAATCAAAAACTTTATGAAATTGAGCTTGCATTCTACCATAGGCTTATAATGTGTTCAGGTGGGTTAATATTTTAACTGATTAAATTATTAAAACTATTCGAAAATATTTTTCGGTTACTGTTAATCGCTCGCTTCACTGAGCGTAGGTGATAAAATGGATATTTATGTTTCATGATTAATATTATGCATTTCAAAATAATAGCGTAGTTCTTTGACAATTCTTATATTAAGTTATATTTATAAGTATACAAATTATACCTTACTTTATATTATTATTGCAGCTGCGTTTGAGGGGACACAATGAA
>DWMP01000110.1:0-11868 GCA_018245295.1 Agara epimachia | reverse complement strand
TCGACTTTCGTCATAGCATATAATTATATTATGTTGCATCTTTATTCATAAAAATGTATATAGCAATACTATCAAATTTGCATTAAAAATTCGTCATGCATAATGATGTTCTCGCCTATTAATTCACTTATTTCTCCCACGACCGTTACTTGCCTACGGTAGTGTGTAAATGTGAGTCTAATAGACACGTATTCGCTATTTTGTACCTGCTTATCTGGTTCGGCATCAATCGGATTTGCATGTGAGCTAACAATCGTCCCATCTTCGTTGTAATTAGAAACTTGCGAGTGGATAACGGTGTTCCTCTCCACCGCCACTAAGCTCTTCTGGCTTCCGTGATTTAACAGTTATTTTATTTGGCAGCTTTATAATTCAATAATATTTCTATGTATGCATGTATAATATTATTATTGGTAATGTAGGTTACGATTTGATTTGCCAAAGCGTCACGGCTGACGATGTAATCAGTTTTTTCTTATCTAATAGAAGATGCAAACTAGTATGTTAGCTATCTGATTATGTCACTGCAGTCGACATATATACAATCTGTATTACAGATGCATTACTATCTTGAGGGCTAAGCTGGAACGCTTCCTATATTAACATGTCTGTCTACCACCTTCTATAGAATGCAGTACATCTTCTAAAAAGTGCAGTGGTGATGCTTCTTCAAGGGAATTATTATCAGAGTTTTGTAGAACTATCTATCTCTGCATATTATTGACTTAATTTACCAAAGCGCCAAGTTCGATACAATTGTTCCAAATTATGTGATATGCCGTAATCGGCTTGTGGAACAACGCAAGGTTTGGTATCACGTTTGCCTTGTTACATTTAAGTGTAAAAAATATCATGTATATTGAACTAAAATCACGACACAAATTGTATCTGCACTCATGGCACCAACGACACGTTGTTAAAAAAGAATGATTAGTGCGGGTGACCCTGGCCGATGTGGCCAACCGTAACTATATTGTATTTTGCTTACGCATACAAGACTCATTAAAACGTTGACAGCATGTATTTTTTATACATAAATCGCAAATATTGAAATTGAATCATTGTAGTATTTATAATTGTGTTTTACAAATCTTCCATATTCAATTATAGGACGTCATTTTGTGGGACTCCTCACCTTTAAAATAGGTGTATTTCACATGTACTTTGCTTATAAATGGTGTCTTGATTAAAAATAAAGAATTCCTATACTTTCCATTTCCTGTTAAGTATCACCACAGCTATCCTCATCACCTTAGTGAGCCCAGGAATGTCGATCCCGCCTCAAACGTGTTCACTCCCGCCATTGACAACTTACTTGACAATTAATACTTCGCTAATATAACCAGTTCTATCGGCAGCGTAATGTAATCTTCCGTAATTGACGAACCTGCATTTGCTGTCTAATACATTCAATACGACTTCTTCATTAAGCGAATTTCTTACTTTCCTCTGACAGTGTAAAAATCTTATCGGAACGATCAGAAATCACTACGAAAATTCCTAAAATTTATTTATTTATTTACTTAGCTCACTAACATACAGCACACTGTTATGTTGTTACAGTTACAAGTTTATACACGATGCTTAATGCCAGTATAATTATAAGCGACGACAACAAGGTGACATTACTTCATAATATTTAAAAGAACGTAATGAAACTAATCGAATCTGAAGCCATTTTCACATCAGACTGACGCGGTGACTAACGTGCAATACGGGTTGCCTAGCCAAATCGTCTACAACGATGATGAGAGTATATATACATACTTTAATTATATTCCTTATTATTACGTTCGAAGTGGGACGGTGCTCAGCTGCGATTATCGTCAGTAGATTAACATAACAAAATTGAGTGGTAATGCAATTTGTGTAGTCATTTATTCAATTTTCAGTCTCTTTTATTTTATACGCACTGTTAGGTTAATTAAAACAACATTTCTTCTTATTTTACTGAATTGTTTGAAACTGAATAGTTCTCTCAAGGTTATGATAACGATTAATATCTTATTGTATACGTCAGGGTGTGTAAAATGACTCTAACATGTTGCTCGACCCGTTCACGCTGGAACTACGGGCTTATCCTCCTTCAGTTGTTTGTTGCAATCTGTTTATACTTTCTAATGAGCTTTCCTGTGTTGCCGCAGGAAGGCGTTCGCGTGTTCGGCCGAGTCCGACCGCGGCGTGGCAAGGATCGTTCGAAATCCGTGCTATGCTGTTCGATCAAATTAAGTTCATACCGTTAATGGTCTATGAATGTTCATTTTAACATTCCAATGGTATAACATAGTTGACATTTTATATTTATGGAGTGCGCCTTAAAATAAATTGATCGAATTCAGGTTAAAACTTTAATCTTGTTATAAAATATTTAGTATAATATACATATTTTGCTTAACGGTGTTATCGTAAATCATGACTAAATATACTGGAACTGAAATTACGATCAATTTTTAATGCGACATTTTTCAGTATTGTGTGTACTTATAATGTATTGTAAGGTGCATGATATTATGCAAATTTTGCAGAAAAAAATCATACTGTATGTAACAACAGTACAAAATTGTTATTGTATGTAGAAAATTTTCAGTACTGCCAGAAACCGATTAGACCATTGCAAACAATTGTAGATTGTTACATCCGCATCAGTTCTTTCCCGTATTAAAGAACCGTTAGACAAATTGTATCATTTGCTGGCTGATGGGTCTTGGAAGAGAGAAGAATGTGATTGGTGTAAGTGCAATGACAAATAAGAGAATTGTCTGAACAGTTATTGCGGCGTTCCCTATTTAAACGTAATGGCGAGCAATTTGTGGGCGAAACAATATGTACCCGGCTTTTCAGTATACGGTATATAATTACTCGCACTATATACTTGTGCTTACTAGTAAAGTGCGAGGCAGAGGGCGATGAACGACGTTCCTATTATAAAACTTGCTTGTAATATAATTAAATTACTAGTAATGACAAATTTGTGTTACTAGTGAACTTTGAAAATAATGCCATTGATTAATGGTCTAATTTTACCAAAGACACCTTTAATATAACTACGTAAAAGGGGCCTCATAGATGTACAGAAAAAGCCTATAAACATTATAGTCATATTAAACAAATGCTTGCATATTGTATTGCTGGTTTCAGTAGATAGTAGAATAGTTATGTTTCTTAATAGCTCTCTGTCCTAGTAATTTACACTCAGTAATTAATTGTAGCTCTTACGGTTAGCGCTTAGTGCGGAATTATTAATATCTTTGTATGTTAATTGTGCTAATCTTTAAAACGTGATACAAATTGTAGTCTACGAGATCTTCACGGATTGTTAAGTTAGACTATTCATATTGTCTGATAAGGTGTTGGTATAAACGATAAAATCGTTAAAATGCTCGTATTCCAGGTGGAACATTTTTGAACATACATTTAGTATTACCTATACTATGTAGTCGGTACGACGAATTTTTTTATTTCATATTTTTTTAATTCATATATTTTTTTACTTCACTGAAGTGGTTTCTTATTAATCAATATATACCAATTGGCATTCTCTACTAGTCAACTCTTTCAATATAAAAAGTTCACAAGCTCAAAAATATGCGTGAGCCGTGTTTCTAATATTTCAAAGAAAGCAGGGAGTACAAGAGCTGGACCGCCTACCAATTTTTGGGTATTGATATCGCTACTATTCTATACTTTTGTATTAATAGCTTTTCATTCGATTGAGATGGTACGAGAAGATATAAAGTTGAAGGTATTTATATCGTTAAAATACGGATGCAATGCAATCGAGTAAAAGAGAGCTTTGTTACTTTCTTTAGATAAACTTTAGAGACCAGTTGATAGCATTGTGTGAAATAATCGCCCACGGCTCCAATTAGTATTCCAGTTGAAAAACGTATGCTAATTGTAGAATATTGGTACAGAGGTTAGCACATTCAACTCCACGACGAGCGACGGATGCAGCGCCTCCGTTACGAGCGGCTCAATTTGCGAAAAGGATGAACAAATTAGTCCGTTGCACTCTTGCAATCTTAACGTGCATTGTTCATTTGGTTGCTCTCTATGTGTTCAGTTTCGTGTTGTTTAACGTGTTCAATACTTGGACGAAATAATGTCCTTTCTTTCATTCTTTCCTTCTATAGTCTGGTGTATGTCGTGTGTGAAATTTTCTTAACTCATTTCAAAATTTATGCATAGTCGTTAAATGCCTATGTCTGTTAGACAGCACTTATCATGATTGATAGATATGTTAGTAATGTCTGCAGCGAATATTTAACACCACGCCGCCGAAAGGACGCCTTCAACTTACTCTGGAGGCTCGTGAAATAAACGTTATTTTTAACGTCGCTGATAAAATTCAAATGGACATAAATAAGGAGATGTACATATAACGAAGCTGTAAAAATATTACGTGTTTTTATTTGGCTTTAAATGTAGGTAGGTACTTGATGAGGTAGCTTTGTAATATTCATTTTAAAATTTTGTTTTTTGAAGAATTTTTTTGTGCTGATGCCATAATTATATTGCGTGCGTATAATGAATTCGGTATATTTATACAAAATAGATAAAAGACATTACATTAGGTAATATTTATTGTTTTTCATATTATATTCTCATAAAACTACCAATGGTATATATTATATCAACAAGATTGTTTAACCTCCATGATAAGGAATTTTATTTACGGGTAAATTGAAAGCCATCTAGAATGTCAGATGTATCATGTTTTGTTTACTAAGATCGCATAGTAAGGAGCTCTCGCCTAATGCTTTCCGTGTACGCAGCCGCGGTCAATGCCTCTGCCGTTTGAATAGAGAGACGTGATTTGTGTCTTTGAAATGTGATGATTGAATTCAATTGATTTACCAAGAACTTCGATAGGTGATCCAGACACCTATAATACCGTTATGAGGATAATCATGTTTGTACCGTAAATAATTATCTCGAGATATGTCTGCATTGCATCTCCATATATTACTAAAAATTAATATCTACCACCAAAATACTTGTAATAAACAATGGTATTAAACAAGATTAATAAACAAGACTTAATTGTACGGCTATGTTAAACATCAAGACGATTCATGATATCTTTCAAGTATCAATCCACAGAATGCAATGACCAAGTTACCAACAAACAGCGAACACATTATTTGCAATGACGTTTGTGATTTTTTTACAATTTCGTTTTAAAGGTAATCATAGCGCATAGTTTTGGTATTTGCGTCTGGTTATTATTCTCTGTAATATTGGTTTGTAAACTTTGTTATGTAATATTTTGACTTCAATTATATTATTACTAATTGTATTTGAATACCGCAGTGAGGGAATGCGTAGCAACTGAGCAATCGGGATTATTCGGATTCTCTCAGCTATAGCTCGTATTACATTTCTGTGGTTTATTTATATTTACAATGTAAATCCAGTATGAATATGTATGTATATGCTGGAAAGCCCTTCTACCGTTATTCTCAAATATCCGAGTTCAGTGCCGTAACGTGGTCGCCTACTTTGCCAGTGTCACATTACACAGTATCTAGAGCCTACCACTTGTTCAATGTTTGGTCACGTTGTATTGACATAAAAACTAGTAGAAAATTATTATATATCATATAAGTGTAACATTGCAATACTTTTTTAATCTATCTGCTATAGCAGAAAAAAATATTTTGCAAATCAACGTCCAAGATTTTTTTGTAATTAGAATACATGCTATCTATCCATATGTGGTATTAAGATATACGTATTACTTACTACTAAATAAAGTCTACAAATTCGTGGGAAAATACAAATCATCAACGCCAGCAGACTAAACTCGCAATGAAATATAAATTACAATCAAATGTAACAAGTATAAGGCAGCACGAAAGGCCAACGTTATTAATCGAACCCGTTAACCGCTGGTTTCGTGTTTTCCTGGAATGTCCTCCAATTGTTATAAGTAATTTATACGAGACATTTCTGAAACGTTATGAATAACAAATATTTATTGGAATTTGAATAGGCAAGTCATGCCGATTATCGCAATTATTTATATGCGTATTCCTTGTAATGCATATGTTTCGATTTACTTCAAACGCTTCATATGGTTGAATAATATAAAAGGTCGGATTTAAGAGAAATATGTAATGAGCATATTTTAAGTTATAACAAATATACAGTAAACAAATTATGTCCAATAATGGAATGTTGTTTTAAATATTTGAGATGCAAGTGTGAAACGTGTGCATTTCTGCAATTACCATTTGTGTTTTCGTTCGGTCAGCATGCCCGGTCGGCTATAAATGTCGAGTTGGTCGTTGACCTACAAATCCTTTACGAGGCTGTTAAGGTCTATGACTAGTGTACAACATATTTATAAAGCTGTGAACATAATACTCATTTCCCAAAACGTACAAAATATTTCATCATTAAGAAAGTATTTTAAAGGAGCCTGACAGTCTGGCATACGATGGAAGCTCCTCTGTTGTTGTAACGTCCACAGGCCACGGTGACAACTCACCGACATGTGGCTTATCTGTATACGAGTCCTCTTTATACATAAATCGTACTTTTAAAATGGGTTAACGTTAAACATTAAAGTCGTCTTGTGGAAAAATATAGGTCTCAAAATTATGTAACATGCAATATAACAATGTGGATACATCGCAACATCATAAATGAACCAAATCGTCAAAAACATGCACGTTTATATGCAATATTATAAGAATATCTTGGTTGAAGGTTGCAGGTATACTTTTTCAATTTGTTTTAACTTTGCTGTTAAAGCTTAGAATGATAATTTTGATTGATTTTCGGATAGCACATTTATTTACTAGCATTTAAAAGATTCTCGGTGCTTTCTGCCTACCCCGTTAGGGACCTGGCGTAACGGTATGTTGTTGTTGTTGTTAAAAGATTCTTAGTCTTAATAAACAGGTACCGCTTACATTAAAAAAATGTATTTTTAAAAGTTATATATTCTTTTTTTTGCGTGTGGTAATGGTAAAAGCTGGGGGCAGAATAAAGTTTTTAACAATGTAGAGTCGTAGTTATTTCAGTCTGTTACTTGTAAGTAGAGTTTAGAAAGTTTAGACACGAGCCCTATATTAAATGTATGTTATTAAGAAATCAATATGGATATAATGAACAATATTTCAATTAAATTATCTGCACAGGTGAATTCAATGCAGCTGTCTCGCACACGCGTTATGTCGCACCTGTGCCGCTCGCCTGAACTGGTTCACTTCGTTCTACCGCGGATGACGTCATCCCACCAACCAATTTCAATCCGAACAGCTTAATTGGCCACTATCATCGGGCCGGCCGTCATTATGTTGAGTTATTATGAAATGTAACGATCTTTTTCTAACGAATGCTGTTACTGATATTAAGTTTTACGTACAACAATGCAACTTTTATGGTCAGTTTCACCGGGTTTGCTTCAATGTTCCATTTGTAAGAGAAGCTTTCCTTTAAAAAATCTTCTTAAATTTATTACTGTTGATCGATTTTAGATTGATACAGAAGTTAAGTCGAAAATTAGATAAGGTATCTAAATAACATGTGAATCGAATTGCTGTCTATCTTTATGCAACGCAATAATTTAAAAAATGTAGCTTTGCGTTTGTTGGTAGTGTCGAAAGCAAGCAGTAAGATATGTATATTTGACATTTAAGGCGAGGCAAACGTAATTTACATAAAACAAGGATGAATTTAATAAGATAACGAACGTGCCAAGGTCACGTTTAGAACTAGTGACTAGGATTCAAACGAGTGACTGTTCATTTAGACGTATTTAAAGCTTGTCTGACGGACCCTTTTATCCGTAGAAAGTGAGCCGATTTTGAAATTAAATCGTAATACATATTTTAAGAAGTGTATCTACGCATTGTTATCTCAAATTTGAGTTGTTATGTTGGAACGTATTTGAAATTAGGGTGTGCGTGGTCATTTCCACATTTTGCTTGAGTGTTAAAATATCGGAAAAATTCAAAGCACAATATCTATTTACTGTTATTAATATCGCATCGGTCGTCTTTCAGTTGCGAATATTAAACTTGAGTCGGTACTTACCTACCTATTCAAAAACTGACTTCGTGACCGGTCTCAATACAATCAGTCGTTTCAAAAATCCCAATGTAAATTGAACAACCACAATCGTGTCGCAGCCAAAAATGAATAGACTATTCATGGGTACATAATTGATTTCTGTCTATGGGGGGATCAATGGAATCATTCTCACAGAAGACGTGATTTCTTTAAATCCAACGTTCTTAAATGTACGGTAGAATATGAGGGGAGGAACGGTACTATAAAATCATTTCATAAGAATATAGGTCATTATTCATATTTAACAGTATTCGTAGTAATGCTTGTGACCTTTACTTTTAAGCGTATTTGTATGAACTTTACGAGCTTCATTAAATTAATTGAGAGGGTATTTTGACTTACATGATATGTTATTGAAATATTTATACATATTAATCATTTATTAATAATGTATGAAAGTCTATTTAAATTGACCAATTTGTAGGGAACTTGACGCTTTACTAGTGAAGTACACGTCGTTACGTCGCAATTTACTATTCAAATTGAATTGAATTTTAATGATTAAATTTAAAGTTTATTAAAAAAATTTAATAGGCTTCGATCTGATGATTAGTTGAGGCGCAGTCTAGGATGTAGTGCGCTTGCCAAGAAAGTGCCTGTTCACTCTTGTTATGAACGCTGCCAAGCTTCCAACCCCGCAACAGGAAATACAGAGACCAGTACGGGTGGCTTTTTGGCTGTCTGCACCGGGAGTGATACCGAACGATAATGACCACAGGCATGGTAATATATCTAACGATCAAAGCAAGGAAGTGATACAACTATTCCAGAAATTTTGCTCGCATATCAATATGAGCAGATGCTGGCGCGTAACGTAATCGTCGCATTTCCGGCGGGTCATATGAAACTCATTATCGTGAAAGTTTTCTTACACAGCAGGTACCATACATCTACGTCAGTTCGAAGACTAAATACATCGGAGTGCTTACACACTTTATGAATGTCAAACGATATGTTAGAAGCTATTTTATAAAATACGTAATATATCTCTGTGCTCCCTTCCATTTGAGCACTTCGCCGTCCTACATTGTTTCTTATCAGTACTATCTACGTACTTTTTGTTACGTTTGAATCATGCTTTGTATAGTCGTTCGAAACTGTGTGGATAAAAATTAGAAATGTATTATCATTAATATTAATAACATCATTTTAAGTGTTTTGTAACAACTGTGCTCCTAAAGATACCAACAAATCTATGAAAGATTCGTAAATAAAATTAATATGTATATAACGTCTGTTGCTGCATCCTTTTTGTCTTTAAATTTAACTACTTAGTGCCGACAATTCTTTGATATTGGAGTGTTGTAACCGCCGGTAGATCTTAATAAATACATTATCGCATGTGATATTATCGCTACACGAATGACAAGGCAGCTTTGAGGACGCGGCGTTTCCGCCATAAAATAATAGACGCATGTTATCCAACACTGGAACTATGTTACGTCAACTCAGCCGTGCCATTGTGGGAAGTGTATTGAATTAATTTGCCATCAGCATTGTATATTGTCGTTGCTGGGTAATAAGAGCTCTGTTAACTTTTTTATGCACAGTAGTATCTGAACTTAGGAGGAGTCGTATTAAGTACGTATTTTATGTTTTCTTAGTAGAAAAACTATTTTGTTACTAAATATAGATATGTATGTTGTTTATACTGGGTAGTGAGCGACCCACCCATAACCATGATCACTTCATATTTCTAACTTAGTCCTGACTAATGTGATGTTGAGAAGTTACTTATTCTCTAACATTATTGAAACCGTAAATCTGTTTATTTATTAACTCTTTATTATTTTTTCCAATAGGCGGATAGAGTATACCAAAAGAAAAAAATATTTTCGTTACAGTAGATTCTTTGATGTGTATATATTTATGTGTTTTTCAGGAAATAGGTAACGTCTGGTGATTTTAGTGATTTTTTAAATTATAATTCGTTTAGAAGGTTTCAACAAATGACTATAGTAACTGACTAAGTCAATTTAAACGTGCTTCGATGGTTGCGTGATATCTGAAACACAGTTGTTCACGTCAGTCAAAAACTACATATGCTTAATCATGCTTAAAATTAGAACAATATGCTCTAGTGCCTTTAAAGTCTGCTTTCTCTTTGTCAATCATAGGATAGGACCCAGTGTGCGAGATGTCGCGCCCACACCGTTCGGAAATTGCTCCTACTATCGTATGAACAACACCCACGTATCTAATTGTACCGTTTATATTCCTCTATTGTTCTTAAAGGCGCGCTAAATAAAGCACGGAAAGAGTCATATGCAGATGTAGCTGTGTTCAGAACTAAAACGTCGTATAGGAGGGAATCAAAATTTGAGCGAACCTTCTTTCCCGAGTTCCTAAGACTTCTGAGTTTCTTTTGTAGTTGTTCTTATAAAGGTAGTGTTTCGAAAATTATATTATTTCTTGTAATACTAAAGCTCGTCAATAGCTACTAAAGGAAAAAGGAAAATCGGTTGATAAACAGCGAACAGCAAAAGTTATATTAAATGGATTTTTTTTAATGTATTTTATATAAGTAATTGATTTAGTTACATCTATGTCTTTATTGTATCGTCGTTCTCCAATCTAATCCAAAAATCCAGTAGAATTCATTGTATAGTCTTGCATAATCCATCACTTCTGTTTGATTCATTTATTGTATGGAGTGTAGATATCAATATAATGATTACCAGTTGTTACAAATAAGTCGATTATTTTTTCTATAATCCATAGTTTTGCACGATTGAAACATTACTCCAGAGAGAGTTGTTAGCGCAGTGGGATAACGGTTACCTGCAGCGGATGCCCATATTGTATTAAATAACCATGTATGGAAAATTTTATTCATTCACACTGTGACATTCTCAATGATAAAGTATGAAAGCTCATTTAAAGAGTGTGCGCCCGTAATAAGTAGGATATTTTTATTCAAAGCACGGCGCGGTGCTAGTGTCGGACTGGCTCTGTTGTATGCTTGCGTTGGGAAAAAAAATCGTCACGTAGTGTGTGTATCATTCGAGTGTAATGTTTCCTACTCAAACATTTGATGTGAGCTTCAGTGATGGACGCCTACACGGTAATGAGACTGACAGGAAATTATGAGCGTCGCCGCGGTGCGCTGAGCGAGAAAGAGTTACAAGAGGTCGAGTTGATCTCGCGTTATTTTATGTCGATTGTAAAAATCGTAACGAACAAAGCACGCTCTATGAGTGAATGAAATTCCGCTTTGGCATTATATTACACGATTCAGTGAAGACTGGCGATACGGCATGGATATATGATTCTCACGCTGCGAAATGATCTAGTTCAATGCCAACGGACTTAGCGTAGCATTTATAGTAGTGGAGTGATATAATTAGAGGCAGTATACATACATAAGTACTTCAGCGTACATGAACAGGCGGGCATATAATTGTTGGGCGCATAGCACAGGCATGACTGGGGCGACGCCCTTTGCAGCCGGTTGTCAAGTGACCTTTACGTACTCGTAGGGAAACACGTAGGAATATCTTTTTTTTACAAATAGTAAGCAACAGATGCTTACGTAACCCTTTGATGATTTTTTTTTAAATATCCGTTTTACCTTATAGTAATCTAACCATGACAAATTTCCTTAATTAACGTTCAAACATATTTTAATGCAGTTATAAATTGATTTACGTATAAATAATTTATATGTTTTTGATAGTTTCTATTGTCGATAATACAAGGTAACACATGGAACAATATTGTTATTGTTTTGTGAAGTAACCCAGCCGCCACTTACGTTCTTTATCTTTTCAACTTTATTTGTTTTAT
>DWMP01000109.1:0-11874 GCA_018245295.1 Agara epimachia | reverse complement strand
TATTATATTATCTTACTGGCGTTAGTTTGTCAGCTGGCAAAAGTTTGACAACGCAGTCAGTACAAAAATCAGTGCCCGCATTATCGGTCCATCTCGCTCCAAGGAAACCTGATTTTTGACAACCAACACAAAGAACGTTTGTTTGATAAACGGGAGATGTCTCATCTAGTAACCTCTGTTCCTTAGCTGCTTTCAGTAAATCCAACATGTATTTATTTCCATTCTTGTTTTCGAATAACGATATCGAATCATATGCCTCACTGCCGTCGTACGGGTCCTCCATTTTCACAGGCACATGTAAATGAGGAAAGAATGTTGATTTCTTGTATAAGACATTCTTCGTTTTGTCTTTGTTCAATCGTTTGGGGGCTCGGCCGGGTATGGGCAAACCGGCTTTGGCTAGCTTTGCAAAATATTTTTGCAGCCTACTCATAACTTGAAGAGGAGTTCTTGTTCCTAGAGCATCAGCAATTTTTTTATACCGTCTGGCTTCTACAGGTTCTTCTGGATATATTTCAAGCAGTTCTTCCAATCTTCGTTGTTCTTCACATGACCATAATTGGTTAAAAGTCTCAGGTTTACTGTCAGTGAATTTTCTACCCCTCACTTTTGTCTCATCATTGTTCTTCTGTTTGATATCTTTAAGAGTGTTTTCATCACTGAAAGCATCAATTCCATACTTAGTCCAATCAAGCTGTGGAATGTTCGCAATGGTCTGTCTGGCGGGGAAAACTTTACCCTGTTTAATGTCGTTAACAAATGTGATTGGTTCTTCCAATGCCCTGTTTTGGCATTCTACTAAAGATTCGATGTCTTGCAACGCTTTCGCTTTTTGCGCTTCTAGTTTTACGATATACTTCAGAAGCTCGCAATATTCTTTATTACCACGTAAAGCTAAATGGTCCGTTTCAAACACAAATTCACCTTCCGAGTCGGACTGTTCAGTTGATTCCATCGTTAGCTGAAAAGAGTTGTTATATTATGTAGAATATGTGAGAACAAATCCACAAAATGTGCAATTACAAAATAGTAATAGAAGTACTATAAACAATAATTTGCTAACCTGAGTGCCGAAAAACTTGGTAGAGTAGACATTTGGAATTAAATCAACAGTAACATTTTGGTGTATCTTTTATACCCAAAAAATTGTTTAATACTGTGTATAATAAGTATTACAGAACACAAATTAACCTGCAGAAAGTACCATACACTTTTCGAAATGACATTCAAATCGATACTCTACGTCAAAATCAACGAGACAGAGACACCATAACATTTCGTTCTTAAGTTAACCTGCCATTTAGTTTGGGATATCAAGAATTTTAAGAAAAAAATTACATAAAAATTTATTATGATAATTCCAAATACATATTTCAGGAAGAAACCAGTCATGATTAATAACCATATCCTTTAAAGTTTACATTTCAGTTAATGTTCATAATTTCTGAACGCAAAAAATGTTTGTAGTGCGCGCCATCTACCGGGAAACAGACAAACCAATTGTAAGAGACTCGACGCTCCAATCTGTAATTATTTTTAGTTCCATCTTTTGAGCATAGAGGGCACGGCGCTACAATTTGAACTAACACATTTAAATTAAAAATAATACATAATGACATTGAGACAATGATCACACTGTGATTTATCAAGACTTTTTATGACTTTTTAATAAAACCTTACTTATCTTTATTCCATTTCTTAAAAAAATTAAGTTTTTAATTAAACCACTTTATTTGACAAAGCCCATCCCACATAGCTTAAACTTTTTATGGTATTATGTCTCACAATTAGGTACACCGACGTCCTTGGCCTACAAACCCGGGCAAAAGATATGGTCGTTTGTTATCCGGACGGATGCTAGTCGTAAAAAAAGTGTAGTAGTCTAAGTCTGTCACATAGCCTTTCATGTATTACATACATAAGTTCAACAGAATTTTCAAAGCATGTATTGATATCTGTTCCTGTATATAAATAATGCAGCGTCTGCAGCAGTTACGTATTCAACAGAAATAGTTGTATCTTATCTTATCCTCCTTCAAAATAATACTACGATATCCGTATTGTTGTACTCGAAATGATAAAATGTTAAAAATTAATTGACATCTATAGATATCTTAGTTTAACAGTTCAAGTATTACATTTTTTCTCTATAAAAACCTTTAAACGGATACTGGAGAGAAAAATGCAGTGGAGTATGAAAAAATATATATAAGATCTGGCGTGTTGCCAATATTGCCAAAGTTCTATTATCTCGAGTCGCCAACATAAACCGGGCTGAACTGTGCAGGCATAACTTAAGGGTTCTAGTTAGATTACTTTAAGCATTTAAGATAAAAGTTTTATATGTTACGCCAAGCTATTCTTTTCGAATTAATTACCGACACAATATATTTAAAATACAGGTAAGCAAATAAAGACGATTGTAACTCTATACGTATGTACCTATATAACTTTTATCCGCGAACTTTACGTGTTTACTTTAGAGTGAATAAATGAGTTTAAAGTTGAAATAATCCTATGCAAACTTAATAATAAGAACAATTTAGTCACAGCAAGTATAATTTGTTTCTAGCCGGTCCGCGTTATACATATTAACTGTAACAATTCCGTGTTGCGGACGGCGCATTAACCATTCGGTCCCAGTTGTATAATTAGGGAAATACCTACTGCAATACTTAATTGTAGTCTACAGTATACAGGTGCAAGTGACACGCAAGTCAATTATTTTATAATATTTCCTTAATTTTTAGTCTTCTTTGAAGTCGAGAATAAAGAAATATATTTGTTACACTATTATAAAATCTAATAATGTAGTCTTGTGCAAAGTAAACAAATGTATACGTATACAAACATAGGAGCTTTTGTTCACTGTATTGACTCAACTAGAAATGATAAGGGGTTGGATAAGAAAATAGGTAAATGTCTATTCGCCATGTTTCGTTTCCATACCCAATGGCTGCTCCCATGTTATTTACTTGGAGTACCTACCTACGTAATGAGGGCTCCAGGTAAAGTTAACTTTTCAAATCGTGCTTTACGTATGAATACCGATCACTTCTAAAGTAGAGTTCATGTTATAATCATAATTGTGACATTGCATTTTATTTTCACTAGCACTTAATGCTAATAGTATATTTTCATCAATCCAACACTGCTGTAGATTTTTTAAGTGAGGGAAATGATTATAGTAATCTATATACTACTCGTAATTACAGCAAAAGTCCAAAGCGCTATGAGAAAACTTTGTAGAACAATTTTAACACCACAACATTGAAACAAAATTACATATTTGTAAGGTATTAACATGGTTCCAGTTCATTTGATATATATGTTGAGCGCTTCATAGAACGAAATTGACACTTAGTTTCGGGCACGACCTGAAATGTCGATATCGAGGCAGGGGAGACTTGTGTTTATTGACAAAACGCAAGTTTTACAAGTTTGTACAAGTAGGTATAGGCACCTAGAGGTCGCAGTCGCGCGGGCATCAAAGTGGGACGCGTGTCAGTAACAACGACTAACAGGCGGCTCGGGGCCCTTACTACGAACGACTTTATGATAAATCTTAATTTTTATATGATTTTAACCGTTTATATTACAGTCTTGACTGTATATCAAAGACAATTGTTCAAATGATTTAATGTTGGCAACAAATATGATTTTTCACTAATGATTATTTTGCTTCGAAGATTTAGCGAATGTTACATTCATTTGTTTTTCACACCTTGCCTTCAGGGTTTTAGGAATATATTTCTAAGTAACATTAATTAAAATTAGGAATGAAACTACTTATCTGATATATAACATTCTGTCTTTAAAACGTTATTATATTTTTATTACATTGTCTTAGTAACTTTCATTATTAATTATAATTTTGGAAATAAAAAACGTTAGTTACTAGAAAGGTATTAACAAAAGAGTACACTGAGAAGAGTATTAAATAAATTTCAGTACCAAATATGTATTATAGGAGATTTGTTATAAGTGATTTGTTAGTTAAGAAATGAAACGACGCAAGTAAATTATATTTTTAATTCGAAAAATTAGTCGACGCAACGGGTCGAACCTGTCCTGGCTGTCGCCGCCGACCCTTCATACATAAATATGTATTGAGGTATTTTCCTTTGGTCGTCTCAATTTATTAGACGGCTCGCAACAAAATATGCCCTCTCTGTATCAACTTATACAATGTCCTTTGGATATTGAATATGTTTTGTAAACAACATATTATTCTGCAAGAGAGTATCACGTTATCAAAATAATAGGTATTTTTTTTAAATAAGAGTAAGCCTCGAACATCTGCTTCAGTTTAATTTACTTTGAGAAGATAATTGTATTATTAGGGGTGTTTTGGTTGTAACATTGTTTTCGTAAGCACGAGTTTCTTCCACTGTTAAAAGTGACCTGGAGCATACCTGAAGTAGTTTTCTTTCGGCTCTCTTTTCCGTCGGCCCTCGCTTGGCCGCTTCCGAACGCGTTTCGTCTGAAAACACCGCTTTCGTATAACTATTTAGATTGCGCTCAAATGAGACGCCGAGTGATAAACGACACGAGTAGGCACTACCACTTGCAAGCGCTATGCGCTAATGTTTTTTCAAAGTGAAAAGAATAGCAGATCACTGAATGTATCCTTGATGTTTAGCAAATATAATGAGAGCCACGTAATTCCTTTCTCCATTAATCACCGACTAATAACTAGCGGCTGCTACGTGCTGACGGATGGTTTGCATATAAATTGCCAACACGAGACCAATAACTAATAACCTAGCCGCATGTTTCGGAGCCTCAAGCGTTATGAATAGTTCGAATCAAGCTGCAAATGTGTGCGTCTACTGCATTTATACTCAAGTAATCTTATTTATCGTCTGATGCAATTTGGAGAGAAAATTTGTTTCCTTCGTAAATGTCTCTCAATAGACCAGTGATCGTTGATTACTAGAAGGGCGCGTAACTGCTACTCTTTTCACTTAAGAATTGAACAAATCTTAGACAACATTTGTATAGAATTTACATCCTTCAATGTACCTACGTACATTACGTACAGGTCTACACCTTAACCATTGTCTCCGGAGAATACTAAACAGTCGAAACAAATCTCCAAACCCAATGGAGCATCGACACGGAGAATGAAACGAACAAAAGAAGCCCCCAATAAAAGTGAATGTTGCTCTAACACGTTATCATATGACTAGAAATATTTCTGTAAGCAGAAAATACAAATATAAATAAAATTCATTTTGTATCGAGAATCATCACTTTTTATAGCTTCGGTTTTATTAGTTGATACTAAAATGTAATCGTTTTGTCGTTTCACATTTATAGAAATCCCCTGTAATACTAAATCTAGTTCATAATATTGTCACACTACTATATTCATCTCTTTGATATTATTTATTAAAATATAGAACGGTCACACTCACAGCCTCGCTCTAGGATTTTGTGGGACTCGGGTCATACATAAACACACCCACACAAATATAGACAAAAACACACAGAACAAATAATTAAACTCATCAGACTGATATCTGATCTAAGCTGAGCTCTGTGTGAATCGAAACGCGAAGTGCGTCGAATTCAAAGTTAGTTTAGAAGTTTTTTCAATCGTAGATCTTTTGCAGAATATGTATACAGTTTCAAAGTAGATCAGGCTTCACGTGTGTAATGGAGAGGCAATGGTAAACTACCCGTTGTCCGAGAGAAATGAGGCGTAAGAATTTGGACAAACATGGAATCGTAAGGAACACTACTACGCTGGAATACTGGAATAAAACGCTACGTTAGGATCATCAATCTTTGTACTAACTCATCCAATACTTTTATGTTAAGAAAGTCTTGTAAACTAAGTTGCGATGCGATGTGGTGCCGCTCTTGGAGCGTTTAATTTATGACTGAACTTTGATAACTCAAAAACCATTTTATAGTAAAAATAACATGCATTTATCGCTGACTTTCTATCAACTCCACTGAAATTTCGCTGTAATAATTCTCCATCAAAATAATCTGAATATGTCACAGTTTTATATTTTTTTTTATAAAAAATCCTAGGTACTGTTTACACCACGTAGGAGATTTCACGGAAATAACAACAGACATGAAATGCAAACTATCACTGGCGGTGTTACTTAAAAACAATTTCTTCGAGACAATTCAGATATAAAGGAGATACACAAATAGATCTTTGAAATAGAAAAGTTGCTACACATATTTTTTAAATTAGTTTTTCTGCAGCCACCTCCAAATTGTTTAACTTAGATACAATGACGTAGAACTCGTTCTGCTACTAAGTGCCATTGAATCTCAAGTTTTCTCTGCAGCTTGTAGACACTTGTCTCCAATCTCATTTTGAATTTAATTTCAATCTGATATAAACCACAGAGGCGTTGCTATCCCTGAGGACTTGTGCAACATAGATTCACTAAATTATTTGACGACAGAAATTGGTGCAGTGCCTTTACTTTTGCAGGGAAACAAAGGACAGGACGGAATCTAACAAACTTTTGAGATAACAACTAATCCCACTGACCCATGAAATTAGTACGAGAACCATTAAAAGGCTCTTTTAAATTTAAAGCCTCGTTGAATCCGCGCGCTCACTACTATCTACCCTCCTAACAAAAAAAAATGTAACGCGAAAAGCTATTTACCAAAACGAAAAACATTGTAGCAACTTGTGTTTTAGGTCGGCGTTGGGAACAACGTATTTATCGGGAAAAGAGCCTAAGTTTGGTATTTAACAACTCGGAGAATATTTAAGAAGGGAAACAACTGAGGCTTACGTACTTTTACCACTTTCACTATCTGAAGTAAGCAGAATCGATTGTCATTTGTTTTTCGTTACCTTTAGAGAACCTCACTATTGACATATTAATCAACGTCTTTAAATCTAACAGTCTGTAAGTCTACAACATATCTAGTCGAAAACGAAAAATAGCTCTTGTAATATAACTTTATTCTCTTGTTTCGTTAACAGGCTTTCAATATAAGTAGAGCGATCCCTGTTTTTTTGCTTTCTTTATGTTTGGAAATATGAAGCTTAAGATTTCCAAACAAGACAATATTTGGAGCTGTTCTTATCTTTAATTATACGAGCATATATTGAAGGCCTTTGAGTTTACCAAAACTGCTACTTACGGTCGTCGGGTTCTGTGAAATGGGATCTGGAAGGGATATGTGGCTAGAGCATTAATGCTTAAGAATTTCTAATCTCGAATCTCATAGAACTTATCTAATCACTTAGATACAAACTGCTTTTCAATTCCTTTGTTTCATTTTTGGTCAAGAGCCTCATCTCATAATGAGAAAGTTAGAAGTTGTAGTCTGCTTTGATCAAGTGTCGCCTCGCTTCATATATCATAAAATTTTCCATGAAGTTTATACCATATATCACAGTTATCAACTGTTTAGTAGCTGCCTTTTAACACTGAAAACTCATTAAACAAAGTTTACGCAGTAGTTTTGAACAGTTTGTATTTCAGAGATTAAGGACAAGGTTTTGGCAACGCTCATCTATAAAACGTACATTGACTTGACCCGCGTTTATCGACCTGATTTGTCAACAGTTGCGATCAGTACATAACACTCCGCACTGCTCTACTTACCCGCATAAAGTGTTAACAAACAGACTCATTTTGAAAATGAACGTGCCTTTTCCAGATCACCTGTGACTGGCCTCGTGGTCGAGTGGTTAGAGACCCTGGCTCCAAAATCAGCGGTCGGAAGTTCGATTCCTACATAGGACAAACATAAGTGTGATAAACAAATTTGTTTGTTCTGTGTCTGGGTGTAATTTTTAAAAAATCTGTCGTTTAAAATTAATTATTTACGATCAAAATTCATTATTCCGTGAAATGTCAAAATACTGTCTTTTGTGAAATGTCATTATTGTTTATTTACAATGAAATATGAAGGAGGAGTGGGGGACTGAAGTGTATAAACTAGACTAAGAATACATTTTTTATGTCGTCTTGCATATGAAGAATATATTTTGTTGGACCGAAATTTCCCATCGCGCCTTCCGGTACGAGTTGACTAGTAAAAATCATTACGTAAAGAAAATATACAAAAACAAACAATCTAAATCCCCGTATCGAATTACATCCGGAATTGAAGAAAACGCGTAAAGAACTTTATTCCGGACGGGGTCCTCTGATAGCTCTCGTATTTTATAGCAATACTTATTCTGAAATTATCGATAGACGCACATATAAAGTATTTTTAAAGGTAGAGCGCTATGTAAATATAATTTGATTATATCGAATTCAACGTGTTGAACTATTGATTCCTTGTGGAAAGTAGAAGGCCGCCTGCCAACATTGAAAACAGTGGAGACGTTTAACGATCAGCTTGAAGTCACGTATTTCATTTGCAACAGTTCAAAGAATCTGTTACTTGTCTCTGCGGAGTAAACATTGCACTTAATCTTGTTGACGAAGGGACAAATCGTTTGACTATTTGCGTTTTAATCAACCTTCACGGATTTAAGGGCGGTCGGACCCAAGGGTTATTTCCGTCACAACATTTTACCTGACCACTTTCTTGGAATATTACAATTAATAGTTATTCTTATAAACTTGCTGGTGTAACGGTGCATTTTTATACACTATATTCGTACTGATGTAAGATTTGGAACAATATTGTCCAGAATCTTACTTATATACTTAAAAGTATACTCATACTTGCATACTTAAAAGATTTAAATTTTGTCACCTGATTATGGATTGTTATAAACACTAACATTACAATACTCGATGTACGATGTATACAGTAAATGAGCAGTCACGACTTCCATGAACGTTTGCAACCGACCTCGAAAAGAAATGCAGTAATGGGTCTGTTAGTGCATTGACACTGACAGCCAACTTACTATAGTTCAGTTAGTAGTAACAGGTATCAAGACTGCTAGTACTAGGTCTATTACTAACATTACTCTAGTTAGTATTTTTCAGTTATGTGTGAAATTAGTATAGGTTAAGTTAGCAAAAATTAGCAACATATGACTATTAAAATTACCGCTGCCGCCTACGGACATCGTAACATAACTCCACCAAAGTATTAGATATATTAGTGGTCAATTAGTAGTTCATTGTTAGTGTTTATTATGCAAATACGTATGTATATTACATTCTGTAACCACTTGTAGAGCCAAATAATAAATAAATAAAACAATAAATTACCATTGCTTTCTATTTTTAGCGATCACTTGAATTCGTTCCAGAAATCGTAGGAATAGTTTTCATTCAATTAGCTATTTTATATTAGACTAATGCAGAAGCATCGCACCTGTGATCAACTTTAAAATGAGTTACCAAGCTATGCGGCAAGCGCAAAGTATCAAACCGCAATGTAAGCCGCATGCTAGTATACCTACGTAATTAATAGTCGATAGAAGATCGTCTTAGTTAAGTATGCACTGATTAAGTAACTGCTACATTTATGTGTAAGTCTTATATTAGGATACGGTACGTTCCATTGAAAATAACAATAAAAATAATACGATAGCGACACAATTACTGAGTCTTGATTTTTGCTCGCACAAATCAAACTTTCACTCATCCATAAGCATTAGAGTATCCTATCTAAAAATAACCTTAATAGAATATCTATCGCGTGTATTATATCGGGAAAGTGTATTACCTATATAAAAACACAAATGTTTTGAAATGTAATAACGATTTTATGATCATAGTAGATATTTACTGTCGGTACGAATATTTACGCGTGGAACGACAATTGTCAAAGCTTCGAACGCGGTTATCATTAATTTTTTATTACACATATTTTTGGCAGATCATGCTTAAACAGCGACTCAAGTGGTTACTAGGGCGTAATTATAATTATAATGTCTAAAGCAAGTAAAGAAAATTAGGAACACTCCGTATTATTCCACATTTATTTTTTGTTAGCAATCGCAGACTATCATTTAAAGTTTAGGTACGTGACAAGTGTATGCCTCCGCGGGAGTCGGTTTCTTTGTTTCATGCGTTTGAACACATCCATCTCGATAATTTAAAACAAAAGTTTATCATTTCATTCTTACTGTGCAGCAATGGCATGCGCTCGGCGAGGGAGGATTGCAAGGGTGTCAGTGTTATTTCACCGAAGCGCCGCAGCAGTTCAGTTCAGTCGCTGTAAGGCAACGGAGTGAGACGCACCTCTAGTCGTCCTTACGCCCGCCACGTAACGCGGGAAACTCCAATAACATAAACAAGTCACTATCGACGTTAACGAACTTATTCACGGGCTTCGTAAGTACCGAAAGTGGTGCAAAGTGCACGAATTACTTTGTATTGCTTGTGCAAGTTCAGCCGACATTTCGGCGTGATGTAACGAGTTTGCCCTATTTACTAATGCGATTGTTTTGCAGTGCAGTGTTAGGCGTAATGTAAACACGGTTACACTTATTATCGTACAACTGATTGTCACGCGAAAGTTATGCTGTGTATAACGTACGCACTTGTAAAATATTTAGCATAGATTATTGAATGTGTTTGCTGTTGTAATAAAATTTTCCTCGCGATACAGCATTGTAGGAACAGAATTTTAAAAAATTAAACAAAAATATCAATACTTACGTGTTCCACGTACCGTTACTATTTGTAACAAAAGGGTATCAACCAACGAGTTTAATAAAAAGTTATAGAATTGAAGAGTTTTAGTAAACTTGCGCGGTGTCGGGTTAAAGACGGAAAAATAAATTGATAATCGTGCGGATTGAATTGAATTTTTACACGTGGTGAAAATTGAAATCACGATATGAACACGTAATAAAGAACGAATCATCAGTAGAAGGACTTTCGCGAATGTACAAATACAAAAGAAATTAAAGATTTTGACATAACATCTACGATAGTTAACTCACGTATTGAAGAGATATCCGGTGTTAACACCAGTGAAGAAATCTAGCAGGGAAAATAATGCAAAATGTGAAAAGAAGCGGAAAAGCGAGAAAAACGAAAACTGCTTAGTTTATACCTTAAAGTGTATCTTTAAAGGCTCTTATGAACATGACCACTATAACGAGCTGAGGACTTGGATAGAAGACACTTTTCCATAAAACAGCGTAGACAATCGAATGGTGTGCGATGGTGGCGTCATGCTGTGCCTGGAATCGTTGATGACCAGATGGCGGGAGCGGGGCGAGCGCGGGGAGAGACGCACGCGCTCGCGCAGCCTCTGCTCGTCGGCTGGCGACGGCAGCTTGCTGCAGCTGCTACATCGACGAGCCAGCAGTGCTCTGTGAGTTTATTTAGTATAAGAATTCTTCGCAATCGTCTCCTGAATACGATATTAGCTTGCCTAATACCAGGTACACATACTGTTGCATAACTATAATATAATAAATACTATATTTTTAAAATTATAGCCACATTCCTTTATGTTGTTAACCTACATGTCTAATTTTTTTATATATAATTCAGTCCAGCAAACAGGCAGACGGGCCACCTAATGTAAGTATAGTTTAATTAAAAAATTAAAAATTGTTTTTCTATAACGCAATTATCAAAACATTGACATATTATAATATATTTATACATAACGCGGTAAACGGTGTCCTTTACGTTAGCTTTCAATAACAAAAGCCACAACAGAATTTTAATTCGTCTGTGCTTTCTTTAGCTTTTATGAACTACAGTAGGTATAATTATCAGGGACCGGCGATTAGTTATTGCGTTGTATGCAGAAATTGTGTTATTTGTCACTGACTGTTGTAGTCGAGCGCTGAATTACAAAGCACGCAAGACGGATTTTTAGATTGATAGTAGCGGTGCACGCAGTCGCTGCCCCAAGGTCAGCGGTTCAATAATCCGCTATGGAATATCTACGTGAATACACGTCTTAATTACCTCAGAAACTTAGCTCGTTTTGTATTTCGAA
>DWMP01000108.1:0-11892 GCA_018245295.1 Agara epimachia | reverse complement strand
AAATAATCGATTAATTAATTGTGGAGGATGGAACGGAATGGAATAGAGGAGGTAGTGGAACATATAGGCTACATTTTATTCTAAAATTCCCGCGGGGTCGTTATTTATGCGGGAAAAACTTTGTGACACACTGAATTTCACGCGGGCGCAGCCGCGGGCAAAGCTAGTATTGATATAAATGACGATTATTATTACATCATTCGTTATCTTCATCAAATGTTTTTTGATGCAGCGGTACTGTCATTGTATTTTGTCCTGTATTTTATTCATATTTTGAGATGATACTGGCAGATCGACTCTAAAATTTGCTGTATATCTCTGATGCCAATAGCAGAGTTAAATACGAACTAGGTAATAATCCATTATTGCTAAACAATTAGGAAAAGAACAAACACAGCTGCAGTTGTCGGTAACGTCAGCAACTTAGGGAGTACTGTTTATGGCTTAATGATGATATAGTGGTCTCGTTACCTATAATGGGTGTCATTGTATGAGCAAAGAGGTGAGGTAAACCGACCGGAGGCAGGTAATCATAATTTAGGGAGATCGATTATACTCTTTGGTCATTAAATCGAGTAGTGTCAAAAAAAGTTTACATTATTATATTATATGTGTACTTCTTTAATGATTGTCTTTAATATGTGCAATCAAGAATATTAGAAATGTTATGAATGATTTGAGCATATGACACTTTAAACCTACACTACAGACGGGGCCAGCCAGCACACTGTAATTAATTGACTGTGTGTAAGGTGTTTTAAAGATGTCGTTGAAGTAATGTAAGAAACTTGTATCTTTTTTTGTCAAAAATCATTTGTGATACACTGAACCGGTCCATGTAATACATTCAACCTTCACATCGACTAAACAAGATTGTGATCAGTCACATGTAAGGAAACTCTGAGGCACCAAACATAAAATTAAGATTAGCGGAACACAATAAACCTATATGTGATCACTAAAACACCGTAATATACAGCACCTAACATTGATGCATTTCATTTTTTTGTCTACTAGCAGCTGTTAGATTCGATCGGGCTCGAGGATGATATTTATGGGACACTGAAAACACATGCACCAAATGTCAATAAACACGAGCCCCTCCATACTCGTAAGTCAGGACACACATGTTAATGTTCCCTTGAAACCTGTCAATACAAACACCACTCACGTCTGCCATCCTGCAAACAGACTGGACTGCCGTTTACAGTTTATCCTACATGAGATGCTCTCCTGTCATATTAATTCAGAGATCTGTGTATTACTGAGACAAAATGACTGCAAAAACTTTTTTGTAACGGTATCATAAATGATGACATTACATACAATGGTGCAGATAGCTGTGACTTATCACCCGAGCGGGTCAGTGTAGTTGACTGATGTGTTGGCAACGACAAAATGTAACAAAGGAATCTGACTTAAATCAACCTTGAGGTTGGTCTATGTGTGCTGCACACTGCACTGCTGCATATGTTACTGTACGATTGGAATGGTTTTATTTATGTCCTATAATATAACTAAACAAATTCGGAACAAAGTCAAAAACGAAATCCATGACTAAAACTACTCATCTGTTAGATAAAGAGAACTCACTGGTGAAAGCGGCGAGTTTCCTGGTGGAGCCGAGGCGCTTCATAGGCGTGCGAGGCTCCAGGTCGCGGTCGTCGAGCGCGTCGAGCCCGCCGTCCACGACGGCAGGCGGCGCAGCGCCGGCCGCCGCCATGGCCGCCGCCGGCCGCGTCCTGGCCGCTGCCCGAGCTCGCTAGTCGCTACCGCATCTACCGCCAGTACTCGCACGCGGTCGCTCTCACCGACATCCGTTAACGTCCATTACTAAAGTATCGATCACTAAAACCGCTTTTTATAACGAACCGCTCGATATACTTAATTTTTAGAGAGTTATTTTAAATGTATATATTTTCTTAAAAGTTACATCCGAAAAAGGTGACGATTTAAGTTCAATAACTCACTTCGCTGTAATGTTTAAATCGACGGACGTGTAAAGTTGAAACTCTGCACTTGCATACATAATGACGGTCGCATAAACCGGTAAGCATAAGTAATCACAACAAAGCGAAATGCGCACGTTTTTATTTATAAAGTTATGCGCGCGTCGCGTTCGATGTACTCAACGCAAACAAAGTCAACGAAAGACTGGTGACTGGTGAATGTGAATGAAGTAAACCTAAGTGAAGCGACAGCGATACCACAGCAGCGCGTCCACTGTACTCCATACCAAACTTTGACAATGACAAGTAACCGATCTAAGATGAACTGTGTACATATTTTATTAATCATTCAATGTACCAAACAAATATGTGTATAATCTATGGACCAATCGAGCCGTAATCCGTATATCAATTAATAATAAATATGACCTCACAGACATGGATAGAACTGAATTTTAAGAAAGGAATGAAATGTATTTAACTAAAATTAAATAAATAAACCTTAAGTTTCACTTTGACGCCTTGAATGGTGTTACCCATTAAAATTTTCACGTTATGTTAGACATCGAAGATAACTATTGTTATTAAGTAGTTATCGGAAACGTGAAAAACAGTGTTTTTCACAAGGTGTTTTAAAAAGTTTTAAGTGTTATAAAAAAATAATAAAAGGAGGCTCATAAAATGTAAATCTGCTATTTTATTTGGTATGCTATTTTGATATTCGATAATGCAATAATGTTTGCACACTTTCATAATTTTGTCGTGGCTTGCAGTGCAAGAGTGCAGTACTGATCGGCAAAGAACTGAAAAGTGAGGCGGATTTCTAATGTAGTCGTAGGTATGCGTTAGTGTCAGATAAGTTTTCTTTAGCAGTGTAATTTGGAATGGGATCTTGGAGTGCAAAGGTAAGGACGCTTTTTCTTATTTTTTTTAAATTTATTAAAGAAAGGACTTTGTCGCTGAGCGACCACATCGTCCCGTAAACGCTAACAATTAAATGCATACACTTAATACAACATTACAACAAACACGAAAAACATTAAATGTAGACAACTATACACTCGTGAATGCTACCTCTGTCATAGTATACAGCATTCTAGCTTCATCCGGTAAGAACACTTGTGTGTAAAAAGTCACATGTTATGTTAAAAATTTGATGAATTACTGGGTAAAATATTTATTATCTTACTTATATATTTGTAGGTTACTAACACATCTTTGCACAGGTCGTCATAAATCGGATATAATTTGTACAAGTACTGTAACTTGGATTTAGACTGCACCTCACCATCAGGTTAGCTCATAGTGAAACCCAAGCCTATTTTACAATAAAAAGGAAGGTTGCATCTAGTATAGTACCACGCCAGCTGGACTGCTTGCCCATTCACTCGATATTAAAATAGATGCATTTTTAAAGGGGTCCAAATTATCATTAAACATTTTCGATAAACAATTTTTAGTACATACTACGAGACATATTCTTTCGTTTTGATTATCAACGGCTGACAATGACAGAAATGAGTCAAATTCGTACATGTAATCGCCAAAGCTTACCAGTGTTGAAAGTGTTATGACGCTATTTTGGAGACCCCATAGTAGAGCCCACTGAGAATAAGTCCATTCCAAAGTTTGCCCATTTGTGACATAAATGAGCATATGAATAAGTACGTTTCCGACATCATACTGCTGCTGGGATTACATCTCTCTTCGGCTAGACTTTGACTAAGATACTTTCAATTATCATTTTTAATCGGGTTCTGCAGAAATCGAGGCATGTTACTCTGCAATTGAACAGTTTCCAGAAAGAATGCAATTGAAGCGATTACATTTACTTTGTTCATTTATATGTGTCGAGTTATTTATTTAAGACAAAGGGGGCAATTTCATTTGTAATAATAATGTTTATTTTATTTTTTATCGGTATAGTTAGGCTACCACTAGGAGTAGAGACGCAGCGTGGCGTCGGCGCCGGCCGCCAGCAGCCACGGCTGCGCAGGGTGGAAGCGCACGTCCAGCGCCGCCAGCGCGCCGCGCGGCGCCGGGCCCGCCAGCCGCCGCAGCGGCACCAGCAACGGGTTCTGCGTCAGGTCGCTGTACACGGTGGCGTGGCACACGAGCACGTGCGCGTCGTCGCCGGCCGACGCGAACAGCGGGTAGCGCCGGTGAAAGGCCACGGCACGCACGGCGCCGGCGTGCAGCCGCAGCGTGCGGTAGGGGCTGGAAGACAGCTCCAGATCGAACCACACGCACTTGCGGTCGTACGAGGCCACGAGCAGGTTGTCGCCGCCGGGGTGCAGCGCCAGCGCGCTGATCCACTGCGCGCCGGCTCGCAGCTTTCGCACCAGCTGCTGCTGCACCAGGTCGTACACGCGCACGGCGCGCTGCGTCTGCGGTTACCGACACGCTCTTCAAATTATTTATTATTCCATTTCTTTTATATTCATGATGCGTGTAAAACCATAAACCCCCGGGTTCACGAGTAGAAAATGCCTCTGAGCATTAACTCTATAAAACATTGTACTTTAAAAAACCTATAAAAAGTCCATGATGGTATATGTTTATCTCGTAAGTTTGAAGAATAAGAAAGAAATAAGCTGCTTTTCTCGCGAAATATTTAACAGCATGATTCTGTCTCTTATGGTTAACTGTATTTTTTCGCAACAAGAGGAAGTCGTGGAGCAACATATAGGCTACATTTTATCCTAGAATTCCCACGGGGTCGTTCTTTAGTCGAAATTCTCAAAATAACAGAAATATTATTTATTAGAGTTCATCAAGAGATTGTAAGGAAATACGGTAATACTGAATAAATTTTGTCGAATACCCTCTTAAAGTTGCATATAGACAATGAAATTGGCCACTCGATACTCTTTTAGTATTTAAAGGATGCACCCAATGTCGACGTTTCCTTTTTCCATCTCGTTCAAAGGCCTCCCAAATAGCTATGATTTCGATAGGCTTCATTTTAAAATCCAATATCACACAACACAACCGCCCTGTGGGTGCTGAACGCAGAAACGGAATAGACGCGTAATGTGGCAGGTATAATTTAACGGAATAGACGCGACCGATGATACGCGCGACGCATTTTCCGTCAGATATGTACCGACCCTTAAGGGTACAGGGGAGCCAGTAGGTGTGTGAGTATGTATGTACCCTATAATGAATTAAACAATTTGAATTTAAATTTGTGTGAAGCGGGCGTGTACCGACCGCGACGAACAGCAGCGGCTTGTGCGTGTGGAAAATGGCGCACTGCACCAGGCCCTTGGCGCGCCGGAAGGGTAGCAGCGAGCGGCGCCGCGACAGCTGGTGCACCACCACGGCCCGCGCGCCGCCCTCGCGCACCGTGCTCACCAGGTAGTCGCCCTTCGCGTGCCACGCCACCTGCGCCAGGGACCATGCTCGTATCGAACGAAGCGGCACACGCACGTATCGAAGACAGATCGGAACCGCAATACTCACATGCTGCAGCGGATTGAAGTGCGCGACGAGCACGCGCACGCCGAGCGCCCACTGCCGCTCGTCGGGCCGCTCCCAGCGCACGCACGCCGCCGTGCGCTCGTCCACTGCGGGGGACAGGTCCGTTACTAGTGTGACACGACCGACCGACGTCGCTCGCACGCTCCCCGAGGGACTGAGCGGGTCCGGCGGCCTGCGATCGTTTGCGCGAGCACCGTCGGCCGTGGGCGTCAGTAGATCGTTTTCGAGCCGAAGTGACCGTCACATGAGGTATAGTGAAAGAGTGTTCGCTCACTGGCGGGGCGATCGGTGGCCGGCGGCGGGTCGCGAAGCAGACGGTCGCAGCGGGCGCGCGCGGCGGCCGGAGCGCCGGCGGCGGCCAGCAGCAGCAGGCGACGCCCGGCCGCCGCGGCCAGCAACGGCAGGCCCGGCGCCGGGCCCCAGCCCACGCGCGCCACTGGCTCACCCAGCGCCACCGTGTGCAGGCAGCGCGCCGTGCTAGTCTCCCATACTGCAACGGCAAGCGGTCACTGCTCGTTTCCATCCTCGTACCGTTATTACGCTTCGCTACGATGTTTCATAATTTCATTTCTCAATCGTAACGGGTTCGGAACGAAGGCTAATGTCGCAACTTAGTCGCGGACTCACTTTTGACTGTACCGTCGTCGCTACCGGACACGATATATTGTCCGGTGGGATCGAAGTCCACGCTGCGCACCAGGTCTGCGTGACCCTCGAACGCGAGCGCCTCGGTCGTGGGGAAGGGCTGCAGGTCGCGCGGAGAAGGCAGCTTCGGCACTAGATCTTCCGAATTGATGGTGAGCTGCGGACGAGTACGAACGTAGTGTTACTCGTCCGATGACGATAATGATGCAGGTGTCCATAGGCGACGGAGACCGCTCACCGTCGGCCACGAGCCGGTCTGTTTGCATGCTTTTTAAAATTAAAATAAAAAATAATGTATTTCAATAAATGTACCCGTGTGCACTGCGGACTCCTCCCACCGGTGCCACGGAAATAACAAAGCGTATAAGCCGGGCGCTCACCCGCATGCGCAGCGCGCGCGGCGCCAGGTACAGGTCGAGGCAGCGCAGGAAGCGCTCGCGCACGAAGCGCGGGTAGGCGGGCACGGCGCGCAGGCCGGCGTGCCGCGTCGGCAGGAACGTGTACTTGCGCTTCCACGGCGTCTCGCTCAGCTTCTCCCAGTCCTTCATCTGCAATGCGGGCACGTGGCGTTATGTCCGCAGAGTGCTCCGCTGCGCCGCCGCACTTTCGGGACTAGCTCGTTCCGTAACATTTACAGAAACCGGTCGGCCATTCCTGAACACCGTTACCCGCACGAACACCGAAGTGTAAAATCGAGAGGCCACTTACGGATGGACCGTGCCGTTGCGTACGACTATATTTATTGGCATACATTTCGAATTACAAAATAAAACCTTCCAGACGCTGGCCAAAGGGGAATCGAAGTGTTAGAAACCGACGACCGCGGCCAGTCGAAGAGATCGAGAGACATAGTGATTGCGGTATTGCATTCGGTTCTCCGCCTACCGCGTTAGGAACCCGATGTACCGGTACAATAATAATGGTTCCTTTTTAGTATGAGAATGTATCGATACGGATAATAATCGGTCAGCGAGGTGGCAGGCCGGAGACGAGACCTCCTTGCCGTCGAGCAGGTACTCGGGCGGCGGGTTGTAGCTCTCGGCGTGCGAGGGGAGCGCGCGGCGCGGCGCGGCGATGTGGCGCGGCCGCGGCGCGCCCTCCGCGCCCTCCGGACCCTCCGCCGTGCCCCACAGGTTGTAGAACTTACGCTCCTGTACAAGAAACATAAAAATATTCTTTATAATATTGAAAGCGGTATAAGTTATATGCACCGATATTGTATTGTATAATGGGAAATAGAATTCTATTCCAAAAAAAAATTAAGGGCATAAAATCCGAGATACGGTCAAAGAAATATATATATATCCTCATTTAATCAAGGCAGCGGGCTTCCAATTGTTACTGAGCGCTCTGCACGTTTGTGACTGTCCCTCTTCTCTGCCGTATTGCCTGATCGCGCTTAAGATTAAAACACTTTTGAAAAGGCATTTTGACAAGCCTCTTTTTCGCAGACTTTTCTACTCTTTTTCGCAGAAACTAATCGAATTTTCACAGGAACACGCGTTTTAATCAAATAAGCACTGCAAGTGGCGTTACGGGCGCAATAATAGTATGACGTGTGATGAAGCGGGCGAGGCCACGGGTAACACCTACTCGTTAAATAAAATTTAAAGAAACATTCTTAAGAAATTGGATAAAAAATCGTTAATAGTCGATTGATGGTTAACAATCCTTGAATTGTAATAAATTGACAGTCAAACAAAACTTGACATTGACATTTCTTTGTTTACGTTTTATATCTCGAATTATATTTCCGAGTACAGACAACCTATATTTTCCTGATCCCCATGTAATATTCTCGATTGTCATGAATAGCAAACGGGAGAGTTGATGAACAAAAAGTAAATCAAAGGTAGAATTATTTAAAAGAATTGCCCTGCGATTCAGTTAGACGGACGATTCGCTGCTGGGTCCAGTTGATGTTGTTAGTTAACAAATAATAGTGCAACATCATTTTAAATGACGTTTGAAAATCTATAGCTCCGAGTGTACCCTAAGCATCCCGCGATCGCAGAAGGAAAAGGAATTAAAAGGTGAAGGGACCTTATTTTTCCTCCGCTCGTCTGCGATCTGCTTCCTGGTCTTGGTCCAGCCCATCTTGAGCGCATGCACGAGGCGGGCCACGTGGTGGCGCTCGTCGCGCGACGGCACGAACGAGCGCTTGTGCTCGGGGAAGGCGCGCAGCGGCGTCGCCAGCACCTCGCGCGAGAACCACTCCACCCACGGCTGCAAGACGACGCACGCGCTATCATTAGTTGGTCCGTGTCTCCGGCGTCACACATGGTCATTTCGAACTTTCGCTATTAATACTGACAGACTCAATTGATTTGTCAAGAGCTTTTATAATCATCGAACCTACTTCATATTCTTCGTGCTCAGCGTTTGGCACATTTCCAGCTCTTATTCTTTCTATGAGCTGCAAATCTTCCTTGGTAAGAATTACATCCTGACCGGTGGCCGGATCCTTTACGGTTCTCCAAAATTCTGGGTCTTCACACTTCCTGAAAATTAGATTCATTAACAGTAAATCAATGCACATATTACACAACAACTAAATATTTGTCATCATCAAAAAGTCTACCAAAAGAATATATGAAGTTTTAAACCTTGATACACATACCATATGTATTACTTTTGAATTACGAATCTGTCATTTTTAAATGATTGTTCATTGTTTTTTTAATTTTTGCGCCAATATATTGTTAAATATTTTGCGTTACTAAAATGGAATGGGGTGATAGAGAACTGAATCGCTGCGATTGCATTACATGAAGTAGGTATGGTGCCAAATACAATTGTTAAAATCCTCCATATGCTTGGTATTAATCAAATGTTTGCATGCCGGCTAGTGATAGGTACAATAAAACCTCTGTTTGTGACAAAAACATCTGGCCGCCACGTAGTGTTCGTACGAAAAAGGCGATCAAAACAGTAAAGGAAAGAATTCAAAGAAATCCTGTCCGAAAGCAAAAGATTTTATCTTGAGAGATGAAGATAGCACTTAGAACCATGTCGCCTATTTTAAAAGATTACTTGCACCCCCCTATAAGAGACACACTGGTCATTTCTTAACTGATAAATAAAAAAGAACACTTAACTGGTAAAATTAAAACGACTACTTAAAATGACAATATTTATGCTGAAAGCTCTAAAGAAGCTTCTCAATTAGTCAACAGAGTAGAATGTAGGCATTATCCGACTTCAGTGATGGTTTGGTGGGGTGTTCGCTATGAAGGAGTGATTGAGCCATATTTTTGTGAAAAAGGTATCAAAACATCGGCATAAACATTCTTGTGAAGGTAGCTAAGCCCCTTAACAACACCATGTTCAATAACTAAGAATGGGCCTGATTTCAGCAAGACTCGACAGCGGGTCATAAACCTCGATTCACCCAATCTCAGTTAGAAACGAGCGTTCCAACCTTCACCAGAGTTTAAAACTGACCGTCATCTAGACCTGATCTTTATTCACTGGATTATGACCATAACTCAGTTATGGTCATGGTTTTAGAGAGTATAGTTTGCTCTAAATGCCATGATAATTTGGAGCCCGAAAACAATCCATACAATTAGTAGGGCAGAATTTTCCCATAAAAGGTGTAAGCGCTGTTATGGATAACTGGTCTCAACGTTTAAAGGACTGTATTGCAACCAATGGAGACCACTTCAAATAAGCTTTATAAATGTTTAATGGTTTTATATTAATGTATTAAACTAACACACTGTACTTATAATAAAAACTACGTACAATAAACAAAAAAAATTATATATGTAACAATATTTATGGCAAGACTAAGTACATATGAATGTTTCAACTGCTGTCTTAATTGAGCAGATCGGTATATATTCAATTAACAAGATATAGGCACTTACAACTTGGTCCAGAGTGGCAACAACACATATATTGTGTGATTGTTAGCAGAAGTGAATACAAATGTTTATATGCACACCTGCTGTCTACCACGACAACATGATAACATTGATAAAAAAACAGAGAAACATGTGAATTAACAAATTACTCCACTTACTTCAGAAATTCATCAATTTGATCTCTCTGGGGCGGTTTGACGATGCGCCGGCCGTCCACGTCATACCCCACGTGTGAATACTCATTATACCACCACATGGGGATGTCTCCGACTGTGTTCACTCTATCTTCTTCATCTGATGTGTCTCCAGATTCATATTCATCTGTTTAAACAAATTACAATTTTACAACCTGTATGGAGAATATTTTTTGCCTCTATCATAAGAATTAATAGAAGACTTTCAGTGTGAAATTTTTATGTGAGTGAAACGAATACGAGTTAACTCCAAACGATGTGTTTCGAGTGTACAGTGTACACACGATCAATTCAGTGTTCAATAAACATAATTTATGTTCTATTCTGTACCTTCTCCACTTCTTGTAAAATATAATTATCATAAAACGAATAAATCAACGTAATATGTAGACATCACCTTTTTGTTGAACAGGCTCTGTGATAACACTGGCTTCTTTGATTGTGTCGGCTAGTAAATCCACACTACTTTTAATTTTATCTTTATTCTCTTTCACACTTTGGATTCTTGTTTTCTGTTTTCTCTTAATATTTTTTACAAATTGTGCTTTTATATTGACTTCGCTACTGGAGCCCGATTGGGTAGATACAACGCCTGACTCTTCTCCGCTGTCATTACTTTTAATATCACGACTGTCAATATCATTATCATCATCATCATCATTACTGTGATACTCATAGCTGTCATTATTTGTTACTTCATCACCCTAAAGAGTAGTCTGAAATTATTAGTAAGAACTATCAAGAATCAAATATTCTTGCGTGTTTTATAATAATATTGTACTTACTGAAGATTCACTAACATCCTCCTCCGAGTCATCATCACCGAGGACCGAATCCCCGCCATCATCATACAACACTTCCTACAAGAGAACAAATTCAATTATACAATTGATCTCCTTTAGCAGTGCAGGGCAGAGATACCAGCCCAATTACCAACTGGCTGTTGCAAAACTACCACAAATGTTGATAAAACAAAGTCGTTCAGAGATGTTCATGTAAATTAGAATGCAATGTAATGCAAGAGAAGACTTGTTTGACTGGCCTTCAATAGTGATATAATATCAGTTTGAGCTACTAGTGATAGTATTTACATCTGGTTCGACGTCTGACGGAGTGCTTGCTTCTTCGTTTTCTGAGTCCGTAGCGTCATCGGCGCCGTCCAACTCACCGGTGAACAAGTCTACAACATCATCTGATTCTAAGGAACCCTGAAATATATAATAACTCACGTAATATGGCTAGATAATCCAAATAACACACACTTATATCTTATTTAAAAAAAAACAAGTTATTGTTACCGTAAATTTTTCGTCTTTAATTTTCCTTTTAATTAAGCCGTTTTTGAAGGGCGGCATTTTCATATGTTTTTTTAGACTCGACAAAGGGTAAGTCGGAACTAGTGCTCGTAACAGAAAATCAAATTTGCACGTGTTATGTTAACCACACCATTACCCACATCTAAAAAGTACAAATATGTACAACACTGTCATCTGTCATTCTCCTGGCAAGTTATAAGTACTAGTGGTCGCCTAGGGGTCGAAAATCGACCGTAGTTAAATTAAATAAATTTTTAAATTTGAAAACATACTGTACAATTTTTTCTGTGTATAAATTTTCGAGTTATTGAAAAAACACGAACGGTACAATAAATGAGGTTTAATTTAATTAATTATAGTTATAAGCATTCTTTGACATTTCATTGGACTTTTTGTTTGACATTGACAATCAGAATGTAAACAATGAACGATGAAA
>DWMP01000107.1:0-11898 GCA_018245295.1 Agara epimachia | reverse complement strand
GAATATACAAAAAGTACCACATTGCTAGAATGCTGTGATGCAATTTAACAAAAATAAATATTCATGTTCAATTACTGCTAAATAATTTGATATGAAAATTTCATCAATGAATTAAATTGTTATGATAAGTCGGTTTCCAAAGTTACTTTGTTTTAGTGTAACGGTTTTCCTACCTGTAACGTAAAATATGTACCAGTATTCGGGAATAAAATACATTATTGATTTATTAAGGAAGATTGAAAATACTTTTATAGGGACGAATGATTTGGTGGTAGTGTGTACTGACAAGATGGACAAGTTATATTCGTTGTCTGATTAGAGAGTTGCTATTAAGACAGGCTCAGTGTAATTTGTGATGAGATGGCAGATCAGAGATAGTGTTTCACTGACGTTGTTCCTAGAGATGCCGTTGACGGGGAAGGTGAGCGAGTCGGCGGCGATGCGCGCGCGGCGCGGCGCCGCCCACACCAGCAGCGTGGCCACGGGCGCCATCTCCGCCGACAGCACCACCGCGAACGTGCGCACACCCTCCTGCCGAACACGCCACCGTTGCACTACTGGGCCCTTGCCAAAGGATCTAAGCAACTGTTACTACCTTATCGACCATAAATACTACACTAAAGCTTTACTACTAGCTGTTATTTAGAATATTCATTTATCTATCACTGACATAATAAATGACGCAACAGAGCATAAACAGTTTTATTCACATTTTGAATAAAATTGCTACAAAAATAACAGATTTCAATATATTTACTTTCCTCTTCTGTAACTTGTGTGCTGAGCTATAGACTAATATTAATATATAAATAGTCGTGAGCTTTATTCAAAGGCACACAATTACAATGCTGTATTTATTTAATGGTTCCTCATTTTCTATAGTAATTTTAACAATAATACACATGTATGAATATGCCATAATACCTGCATGATCTCCTGTCCACTGGTGAGTATCATCCCTTTGGACATGACGACGTAATTGAACGATTCCATGTAGAAATTACTCTGAACGTGGAATATTATGTACTCTCCGACCTGTCAATGAAACATCCAAATTCAAATCAAATATTTATATACCAACACTTATTGAACGACATATATTTGTCTAGTCATCGAATCGGGAGCCCAACAGACTATGAGTCCGGAAGAAAGAGGTCAGTGGCAAAAATCTCTAGTTCATTTAAAATAGAAAAATGACAAGTGGCCACGTTGCATATGGCTTCGGGCTGACAGTGAGCACGGGTGACATGTCAGAGGTGTGTGTCGCACCCGCGCATCGGTGGTGGAGGTGGACACGCGGATGTGGTGGTGCGCGGGGCTGTGGTGCGCCACGAAGTGCACGCCGGCGGAGGCGCGCGCGCCGCGTCCGTCCTGCAGCTGCGCGTCCAGCCGCACGCCCGTGATGCCGTTCAGCACGTCGCGGTAGTTGGGGTCGTTGTCTAGCCCTAGCGGGGTATATGGTGTCAATCTACCATGTATTTACATATATCAAAAAAGGTACACCTTATCTTAAGTGGTAATCTTCAAGCTATAAACATTAGTGGCCTGACTAACTGGCCTCTAAGTCTCATAAGTAAAGACTGCTCCACCCGACCAGGGGTCATGGTTTCGAACCCACCCAGGAAATACATTTATGTAATTAGCAAATTAATTTGTTCTGTCTGAGTGTAATAATAAAATATAAAGATCACATAGGATATACAAATCAACATTCATGTTTATTGTCTGTCTAACTACCAATAAACCTACACGTAGTTGCCTTTTATGAAATTAGATAAGCATATGTGGAGTAGAATTCACCCTGAGATTAGAGAGATTAGAATGTTTCAAGTTTTAAAATTATCCACAGAATGACCAAATAAACTTTCTATTGGTGGTATTATGTCAAGAAATAAGTCTTTTATTTTACGATGGTAGTAAGAATACATTTACAATACATACATTTACCAACTCAAAATGATGTCAAACTTACTCAGAAGTTTGTAGAGATCCAATTTGAGATGCCACACAGCGTCATGGCCGGGAGCTAACGTAGGTCTCTGCGGCTCCACGGCGCCTCCTCGGCCCTCCAGCTGCACGGTCACCACCAGCGACACTCCAGCCGCCTGCCAGCGCGGCAGCGGCGAGCCGTCGTGATACGATACCACCATCTGAGAATACAGCATATTTTTACATATGTGTAAACTCAAAACTATCCACCGAATGTTTTGCTGTAAATGCTTTATTGAAAATACACTTAATCTTTATGTATGTAATTGTATTTTATCCAAATATTTAAAAAGTCAGAAATTCGAAACAAAGATTCCAAATTAAATCAAACATCTCTATACTTACATAAACATCAAATGGCATATGCGGCTTGAACACCTGCAGTTGTCCTCCGAGGAAGGTCACAGACAGAGAGGAGTTAAAGATTCTGGCGATACTGTAGCCCTCGATAATGTCATCTAGGAACGGGTCGCCCACCGCCGCCGTGATGATGACCTCCACCCCGTCCAGGGTGGGAACGAACTGGGCCAGCTCCGACATGGGGTACTTGAAGTCGTATGTGCCATTAAACTGTTTCGACAGACAAAGATGAAATTTGACTTTTTCTTGTACAAGCAACCCAGTATTGACTCTTGCTAGCTTTGGAATGTAAACTTAATGGTTTCAAAATTTTATGAGGTTCACAAATAGTTACAAAATAATTTCTTCTCCATGAATTTAGTCAATTTTCTTTTGTAATATTACTAGTAACTTTATTGCCAATTTCACAAAAATATAAAACAATAGCTTGTCATGGGCAACAGGAGACAGCTCAGCCGATGCTAACTCTGATTTGGTATCCTGAGTAGTGCTATTTTCAGTTACCCCCTTCATCCCTATGGTGTTATGTAGGACTTCATTTTATAATTCTTGTAGTCCTTTCATAGCATTAAATCATTTATTGTGAGTGAATAACTATTATTTTCTTATGTTTAAAATAGACTAACTTTTGGGCACTACCTAGCCTTATGGTAAGCGATGATAATATGAAATGTTTGTACTTACAAATCTCAAATATGGCAACTGATCGTAGTTGGCGTTGTTGTAATATGTGCTGTAGGTAGTGGAGGTGCTGTAAGTGTTATAGTTGGGGTTGTTTGGATCCTGGTTCTGGATGGCGTACTGTATAGGGTCCGGCTTCGCCATCCAGAATGGGTACTTTTCGTCCTGAAAGGAGCAAGCATCTTTAGACATACCCCGCACAAAGAGACCCTTTTAGTAGGTAACTAGTGATATATTTCATTATACCAAGATAAAAGATATAACCTTATCAATTTCTCTTGCAAATAATCTCCCTAGCCCTAACTTTGTGGAAGAGAGAGTTTGAGAAAGAGATTAGTCATAAATATATGACCATTAACTGTCAGTTTCACTGCCACCTGCCTTCTAGTACACCTTCTATAATAAATTTTTCTTTGAAGTTAAATACAATTAGGGTTTTTTTTTGCCTTGTAAGGTGAAATAAACAGCTCGCATTTCTTATTTCTATCTAATGATATAACCTAGTGCTTACAATAACTCAATGTCTCTGATGACATCAAGCTATTTTAAAGTATCGATATACAACAAAACACATCGTACTCACAAAGTTGAACATCCTCGTGTAGACCTTCTGTGGGTCATACCACCAGTCCGGCTGATCGATCTGGTTGGGCTGGCCGGGCCGCAGCCGCGTGGGCCGGCCGTACTCGTCCATCGGGCCTTGGTACTCCGCCGGGGAGTAGCCGCTCTCGTTGTATAAATACGGGTTGTAGTTAGGACGGACTGATGAACAAACAGTCAACTAAATAAAGCACAGCAAAGCAGTACAGGCTCAAAATTTGGAATTGTAACCTTTTTCATGTGAGACCTACTTGTATTCCTATCAAAGGATTAAATTTTTAAAGTGGACAATATAATTAGATACAGACATTTTTTTTAAACTTTCAAAGTGTGTTTACGATAGTGGACTGTTAAGTTATGAACTCAATAAACAATTAATTTAACAAAGCTTATGCCTATGCTAGTACTTTATAACAGAGTAGGATTTATAACCTGTAACGAAGAAAGATATGTAAAGGTACACATTGAAAGTTGAAACGAAGCAAGTGTGCTCCATCCTAGACTGACTTTCACTTGCCGTAACGTTGAGCTGAAGGTTTTTATTTTTTTAAATGTTTGAAGCAGGCTAGTTTTTGGCCACTATCTCGCCTGATGGTAAGCGATGATGTGGCCTTAGGAGTAGCATACTTGCAAATCCGTGTAATAAAAAAATACTTCTAACAACAAAGCTATCACCTCTGGTATACTGATCGGTGGAGGCAGGATAGGCGGAGGGGAGGTGTCCCCTGTTGTTGAACTGTCCCTGTTCGTAGTGGCGCGGCCGGTACTGCGGAATGGGCCGCACGGTGGCCTTCAGCGTGAGGTTCCCGCGGACCGGCGCGCCCGAGGTGTAGTTGGCCATGATCCGCCCGTGGATGTAGGGCTCCGTGTTGAAGAAGAACGCCGGCATCGTCACGTTTACCTGCAAGTAATCATCTCAAGTAAGTAAGTGACCAGGCTTGTATGTACTATTTCTTTCTAATATCAAAAGTGTAGATACCATGAAACTTTTAAGGTTATGCACTTGATTCTCAAACAGCAAAGTCATCAAGCTATCTGACCGTTTGTAGATCATATTAGACATGTCTTGATATGTGTAGCCAGCTGGCAGAGCGACGTACCTCGAAGCGCGTCTGGTAGTACTCCTCGACGAGGAAGTGCGCCTCCTCGTGCTGGCCCAGCGCCTCCACGCGCACGGACCACTCGCCGAACTGCGGCTGGTCCGACAGCTGGTACTGCAGACTCACCGTGCCGAAGTTGCTCTGCGGAGTCATTACTCTATTTGTATTACATTCCACTTAACCAATGTACTGACTGACTGACTGACTGACCTGACTGAATTATATTATGGTGGTATGGTAGCCACATACTTACAATATGCTTGGGCAAGTTCAAAGTTGTAAAAATGCATTTTTTTTTACCCAAACTCTTCCAACACAAATAACTTCATAATTGTGTTAGTCTACATTATGCTACATTATTTTATGATGTAGTGTTAACCTGTATGGCTCCAATAAAACAGTTAAGAATGGACAAGCTTGTAGTGTTTCAGATTAACGAAAAAAAGTTGTATACAAAACAAGGATACATCTGAAACTACGAAAAACTAAAACAAAAGAACAAATTTAGTTCACCATTTGTCCGTACACTTGTACGTATCCATGTAGAGTAGGAATTGAAATAGGAAAACAAAACACGGTGTTGATTTCCCCCTTTGTTCTCGACTGCGATAATGACAGCGCTGGCACAATGGGATCTTCTTGCATGCGATTATAAAGCATCGTCTTTGTGATCTGTATCACCTGACGGTTTTGTGTTGATTTTAAATATCTTACTTAAAATGTTACTTTTAGAATGAATTTTAAGTAATAATAATGACTAGTAGTCGCGCAGCGGTCGAAAATTGACCGCAGTTCATTAAATCGATTATACAATTTTAACTCATATCATTTAAAAAAAAAATTCTCTGTACTCATTTTCATGATAAGATAAATATATGAGGTTTAGTTTAATTATTATATTTAAAAGCATTCTTTGACGTTTTGTGTGTGTGTGTGTTATACGCATGCTAGTGTGGGTCATGTTTTCTTTATTCAATCAATTCAATGTATTTCTTTTTGTTCATAGAAATACCTTCATTGCCCACTTCATCTCCATATAAACTTTGACTGTGCCAAATTTCATACTCCTCGTAATTGTCGTAAAAATGGGTACAAAGTTTTTCTTCAACGTATTAATATAAAATAATAAATATAAATAATACTCTATTTGTACTTATTTCTTTAATTTGTACGCAGCAAAAGGCAAAATATGCATTGAACTAATAATTGTGTAAAATCTTTAAATGTGTTTGTCTTTGCGTCATCGTGATGAATGAAGCGTCCCCGCAACGTTACCTGTCTGGAGAGCCAGCGCTTCATAATGCGGCCGCTGGGGTCCAGTATGTACACGTCGATCGCTCGCCCGAACGCTTTCAGTTCGGTGTTGATCGGGATAGCTCGGAATCGTACTGCAAACGAGACCATTTTAATTTGGTTAGGTTAGGTTAGAGGTAGTACAATCGATACACCTATTTCTGAAGTGAAGCAGTGTTTATTAAAGCAATTTGTTTCATCTAAACGATGTTGATGTCGGTCCATTAAGAGAACATCTCAGTTCTCAACGGTAACATCTCATGCTTGCACCTCTTAAGCATGGTCGTTAAAGTTAATATTCGTGCCTCAGAAATCTATCGCAAATGCTTTAGCAGCATTAGTATGCATTAGTACAGTAGATTAGTGTACTAACTATATTAATCAAATCATGGTGAAGTAACAAAGAGTTAGTATCAGAAATAACACCTAAATTAGTATTACTGTATGAGTGTTTTTGATAGTTCTTTAGAATAACTCACCGGTCTGCCCCTGCATATACACAGGCTTGTCCATTTGTATGAATATGGTCATGAACCGTCTGGAGAACGCCAGCTGCGTCTCGTTGACGAAGGCGCGGCCTCCGAACGGATCGTCCAGATACAGCCCCTCCACGCGGAGCCGGTAGTCACCGGGGACCGAAGTTACTGGTACCTGTTGATTTTGACTGATTTTTAGAAACAATTTTGTAATTTTCTTTTAATTATTCCGGAATAGGCTTGTCTTTGACTGCCCTCATCTGATGGTTAATGATTATGGTTATCAATTTTAACCAAACTCAATCTGACAAGAAACCAGTCGTATGTGAAGCCATGAAATATTACTCGGCCTTCTAGCTAATCGTCAGTGCATTTGGCTGGTGAAGTGTTGTAGACTCAATTCCCACCCCGGACAAAAGTTTATGTGATGAGTATGAACCTTCCTACTGTGAATGAACATTATTGTTTTTTAACAATTTAGAAATGTACAAATTGAGTGTATCGGCTGTCAAAACAGACTGCCTAATTTGAAATCAGATAGATGTGAGTCAGTTGTTGGTGAGTAAGTTAGTGTTTAGTAAAAAGGTAATCATATGATCAACATATCAAAATAGCAATTCGTACTATCCGTATCAAAAATATGGGACATTTTTGTCTTGATATGTTCCTAAATCAATCTATTCCAATACTCATTAAAACTTCAATGCTCACGTAAAACTTTTGAAATTTAAAAGTCGAATTTCATAAATCGCCCTTAAATTTTTTGCAATTGTAATTTCTACCGGGAAGCCTGGCGAACACGGCGACACAGTCGTGTCACGTGTCACGGCAGAATTGGCCTCACGCGTCGTGCGAGCTCAATCACGTTCACAAAACGCACGTACTCGCTATTCATAATGAATATTGATAGCGAATGCGTAATATTTACACGATGAATAATCATAGCCCTGTCTTGTGTGTGTTTGGCTTCAGCTGCGTTCCATGTTTTGCGACGATTTTCCAAGTCTTATCAAGATTCACACCCTGAATATGGATAGGCAGTAATGTAGTCAGCCAGACTAATCGCTGACCAGTGCGCCAGACAATTAACCAGGAAGTTTGTTCTCATCATCGACATTACATTTGGTTCAACATAAGCTGTGACATTATTTTGAATCCATACTGACCCTCATATTCAACAGTTCAGGTACACCCTCCTTAACCTTGGCCGTGGCGTCCGCTATTTCTACGCCATTGCAGGAGATGGAGGCCCTGATAGTCATAAGCAGCCGAGCCCGTAGAATATTGGCAGATATCTTGTAGATCTGCCCCGGCCGGACCATTCGAGACGCTACAATGAAATATGTCCTGAAAAACAATGTTATTGAATTCAATAATCAAATCCATCTATCTATCTATCTATCCATCTATCCATACTACTATTTCAAATGCGAAAGTTTTTTTGTTTGTCTTTCTTTAGAGTCAAAACGGAGAAACGGATCGATGTAATTTATGGTATGGAGATAGTTGAAAGGTTGGAGAGTGTCATAGGCTACTCTTTCTTGAGGGAAAATATCGAATTTTGACAGGAAAACACGTTTAAATCAGATAAGCGCTACAGATGGCGTTATGGGGGCAATAAATGTATGACGAGTGAACAACGCGGTTGAAGCCGCTAACAGCTACCTGTATAAAATATATATAAATACACTCACTATAGGGGAAAAAGAGCATTATAAGTGTATCAACAAAATTATTTCTTCAGAGGCGATAGAAATACTTACGCTTCATTAATAATGACACTTTCGTGCTCTATTTCTGGATGCCGCACCGAGGTGCTGTAGGACGTACGACCGGAGTCCCACGTGGGCCTCGGAGTGTTATCGGCGGGGAAGTTCTGGCTATTGGGATCGTTTCCATTATCAAACTGATTGTATCTCTGATCCTGATTGAACCGATTCAGATTTAAATCATATTGATTCAAGTCATTCTGATTCCTGCTTGGCAGCCGCCTTTGTGGATCATAAGGATTGTCGTATCTAGAATCTGTGGGAGTGAGGTAGTCGTTTGTCGGGTTCGGCTGGTTCGTTTCCGGATTGTACGTGGGTATAGAATAGTCCTGTGCTACACATAACTGTGTAAATAGCGCTATGTGTAGCAATATGAGATTCATTGTTCAGTCCTTATGAGTGCTCTGCAAATCGAAATGGAAATTTTAATTCAAATTGATATATACATTGTAAGATATATACACGCACATAATAAACTTCATTAATGTTTATAGTTATCATTTATCACTTTTGTGCATCCTTCAAGCTATGGTAGATTGAGACAATAGCACTGGCATGAAATAACCGCCATAGCCTTTTAAAAGAAAAAAAGAATTCTCGTATTACAGTAAGGCTTTGGTCCGATAAAGTGCACATGTGACTAGTTATTAGGTATGTGTCAATATCAGCCTGTTGTCATCTGCTTACAGCTTTTTTTTCATAGCTATAACTCAATGTATAGACAGACTAGTGGTTAAGGAAATCAAAATTCAACTTAAAATTATTTATAATCATATTTAATTCATCGTACTCAAACTTTCATATGATAACAGATTCCCAGTTTTTGATAATACAATACATAGCCAATATCTAGTATGCTGTTGGTTTTTGGATAATTGAAATTTTTTTATTAGTGAGTTGGATCATCATTGGATTTGTAAAACCATCCTTCACCATTGTGATTGTTAAAAAGCTTGGAAACATTTGAATATTAAACTTTTTACTCTCTTTAATTCCTATTTATTACGTTACAAGCCAACATTTATGTATGCATCTCACAACTTATTAGTGAAATGAATACCTTATCAAAAACTTTTATTTTACCATTTAGCACAAAAAGAGAATCTTCCCACAAGTCCTATAACATAAAGTAAATATTGTCACAGTTCACTACATCTGAGTTCATTCAACCAACTATCATTGGATTATCAGACCACATATTCAGCATATGAATTACACTAGTAACGTAGATGCAGTCCCCCAACGAGTAATGCAATTAGATGCTACAAGATTAACTTGGGCTCAGATATCAGATACCCACCTACATTGACTGAATGCCAAGTATGTCGCAAGTATAGTAATTAGGTAACTAATTACGGAATTGGAGCAAGCATCGCTAAATTACAACAATATTAAAGCTACATATACGATAAAAGGCTTAAAAACTCGCTACCATTACTTTTAATTTCGAATTTAGAACGTTAGTCGACGTAAACATTAATATTAGTGAAGAGTACAAAAAGTTAGTTTACACTTCTATTACCCTTTATAAGTTTTTTCTATGCATACAATAAGGAGTCCAACTCCCGATTAACCCTATTTTTAATTGAATAAACCGTGCAATTACCTAACCTGCAGTTAACGCCCATGGAAACGCCTGGCTTGTGTTATTTACCGCACAAAACACAATAACATCTATACTACCACTTGGCAATTTTGAATATAAAACCAAAATAATCAGAATATTTAATTGAAACGTATGAGATTCATTGAAAATAACTTAATTGTTTGAAATAAACAAGTATGTTACACTCCTTTTACTCATTTCATATAAAAAATAAGAATAAAAGTCGCTCGCGCAGTCGCACCACGCCCGGCTAGTTGATAGTGATGCGCTCAAATATCGTCAATGATAATCCGGTAATTGAGAAAAACCGTAATTTATCAATTTTCCTAATAACTTCTTTGAATTTGTAACAAGTAACAAAAATTTAATGATTGGGAACCATCTTTATTTTACTGAAAGATTTATGGCTCGATTAGTTGTACATTGCTCGAATGAATCGATTTTATACTTTGTCAGTTGGTAAGAACAAAAATGATGTTACGTAGTCCCAAAATAAGAAGCCCGTTTTAACATTTGACATTGCAGTATAACTGGACATGAATATAAAGAAATCGGTAGTAAAAGAATACGAACCATATGACAAACCAATTCAAAATTATAAGAATTTTAAATAGTTTAGATTATGGTTAAACATTAATTCAACATAATTTAAACTATTATTATTCACCATATGTTCAAAATAAAGATAGATGTTCATTTGTTATTTAAATCATAAAGAGTTTATAAGAATAATTGTAATTGTAATTGTAAAGTTACTCGATTTTTGTCTATTCGGAATGACTATAAACAGTGCAGCCCTACTTTTTAACTTCACGATTCACAATGCTGACTAATACAACATAGCAGCAACGCAACCTTCAGTTTTCGATGCAAAATAAATTGCTTTTGGTAGGTAACTGTAATAAATGTCACTGTTTGCTGTTAGTCACATAAAACTATCTATATAATAATATATTTAAAACCATCAGACTTTTCCGGTCTCGTTTTCGGCGTTTACACAAAGCTAGTTCATTACCCTGAGCATAAAATGGGCCCCATTTTATGACTAGTCCAGTTAGTGCATTTATGTTTCTAATCAAGATAAGCTGAGCGAGATGAGGCAATGCAGACGATGACGATTATAATTTTTTATCAATCTCCAAACATTAAGCTTTTAAGTCATTTGCAAAGGGAGAATTATCTTCCCTCGCGTGGAATGACTACCAGTGAAGCTACTTCGTTGACCCCACCGCTTATATTGTATTCCGGTTTGAACAATTTAGGTGTCATAGAGATGGTCTATTCCATACAGTAATATTGATTAGAGTATAGTTTCGTTCGAGAGGTTTCGTGGTCAGAATCTATTTGTTGTGCTGCAGTGAAGATCGACGCGTTCTTTGTAGCAAACATTGAAGATTCCAGGATACTGGTGGCGCCATCTTGTTGAACAACTGAAGATCGTTTACACGCTGTTTAAAGGTTTTCAGATGTACCTACATACATTAAATTTATTCCTGAGTTATAGTATCGGTGCAATCATTGCGAGCACTAAGGTTAGGGCTGTGCTAGTATGATCTTGTCAATTGAAATCAAAAAACACAATGTTATGTATTACTAACAAATTATTTTAATAGCTGCTCATCACGGTAGTATGTACTTAAGCGCGCACTGAAGGTGACTTCATGTATTAGCTTAAAGAGGCTAATACATTTTTTAAATACAACTAATATTGTGGCTATGGAAACAGAAATTTTGGAACGATGAAAATATAGACACACCAAATATCAATAAAAGCAATTTTTTAAAAGTAATTGTTTTGATTATAGTTTAATTAGTACATAAATGTGACTGTATTGAAATTAAGATCTTTTAAACATTCCCAGTTCCCACCTATAAATATACAGACCCTCAATTGACAAGATAGCTAAATTTTTTTTTCAGAGTTTGGGTATGGTTGAAGGATAAGGTTTTGCCCTCTTGTTCTGTCGTATTAAGAACTAAAAAATATAAAATAAAAAATAATCAGCAACTGCATTATTTCTTGG
>DWMP01000106.1:0-11917 GCA_018245295.1 Agara epimachia | reverse complement strand
TAGAGTCTGCGAGCGTCGCTGGCGTCGCCGGGCGCGTGCCGACGGGCGGATGTGCCACTGGCGACATAATGTGGCTGCTTGATGAGCACAATCAGCCTTATGAAGGTAATTACACCGGTGCTCTAGGCATCCAGTCCATCTTAGCCATTCGATGGGTATACACACTTTCAATGTGTGTTTTGTTTTATTGTTTTCTAACATGGAACCCTATTGTGACGTTTCAGATTGTGAGCAGTTGATCTGTTTTCGCTATTACAATGGCGAGAGTGACGAGTGCGTGGCCGAGTCACCTACTCTGCCAACGCGCTTTAACCTCAAGAGAGTTATAGCTGCCGACCTCAAGAAGCTGCCGCTGCGACTTAAGGAAGGTATCTCGAGGAAAAGGAGCGGCGACCAAGTCTCGCCGTTCTCTTATAACAATGAGAGCTTCGAAATGAACTCTGAAAACTCGCTCAGGGTCGAGCTAGTTTCCGGAACGAGTCAAGATATAAAGCATCTTAGCGAAAATGTCAACAAATGCTCAATTAGTAATTTAGAAAGTAAAGGGAACAGTTCAAGTCTCGAACAAACAAATTGTGATCCTAGCAAATCTCTAGTTAGTAATTTATTTAATGAATCTCAATCTGTAAATAGTGAGTCTCGTTGCGTAGTAGATTCGAAACCGACTTCGTCGGGAGTAAAGAAGAAGTGTCCTCCGCCAGTTGACACCGGTGGCGGTCAGGCCTTAAATGGCGTTAAAAAGAAATCCAAACACAACTTTGCTTTAGAATCTCCTACCTCGCCGGACACTGAGTATTATAAAATATGGTCTCCAAAGAATCCTTGTAAAATAATGAAATTTGTATATGACGTCGAAGGTGCTAACGTTCCAAGCGATGCGGAAAAATCCCCTGTGCCACCGCTCCCGCCGAGACAATCGCACAAGCCTCTGGAAAGAATGCATGCATTGTCTCCACCGCAGGTACAGAGACACAGAAAACCTAAAAAATTGACGAAGCCGGAGGATGCATTTGCTTTTGAATTAATAGATACCGATGAACATTTTTTTTCCGATAGTAATATTACACATTCAGCTGAATTTCAAGAAGTATTGAACAATTTTAAACCAGGAGAGTTTTACACTGGTGGCGAGTTTCCTGCAAATGCGGCAGCAAGTATTTTTAAATTCCTGGAACGTGTCAATGTCGCACCACTTGCAACGCCGGAGACAGATGGCAGCTTATGTGAATCTACAATTTCTTCAGTAAAAGCATCTAAATTTACTGAAGATAAAAAGTTAAATGATGTACCTGAAAATTCACCTAGTGTTAGTAAAAATATAATGTTTATCAAAGACATAGGGCCTGACAATTATATAACAACAACATTCGCAAGAAAAGACAAAGATGTTGTTTCAAGTGATGATGTTGACGGTTTCCATCTAACACCAAACCATGCGAAATCAGAAGAAAAGGCTCAAAATACGTTTTTAAACGATATAAGTAGCCACTTAGATTTCGAAGATGACAATAGAAACCAAATTGAAGAAAAAGAAATCACAGTTTTAAAAAGTCATAAGCCGCTTACTAGACAAAGTTCTGGACGTGCTACACCTACGATGATGACTGCTTTTTTAAACTCGACTCAAATGGAAACTCCGAATAGAGAATGTGGAAATAATAGTTCAAATCCCCCAAGCTCGTGTAATTCATCGCCTTCAACCTCGCCAATTGACGAGAATAGTAAAATGTTACCAAGTGCCGGTACCATGATAATGAACCGGAAATACTCCTGTGAAAGTTCCACCCCAAAGCATTCTAGCCTGCCTCGTCATTTATTAAAGAATCTCGGTTGTGAAGGTACACCTACACATTCACCCCAGAGAACGCCAAATATGCCGATGCGAAATAACCCGGAGAGTCCAATCAGACCGCATCCAAGAGTATTGACACGGGTAGCAGCTTTAGCCGGCACGCAAATGCCACAATGTCCCCCGACGCCCACGCATCATGCGCGTCGACCCCGCCCCTTGCCGCCGCCGGACCTTCATCCGCCACCCATTCAAAACACCGATAACAGGGAACATGAAAACTTTGAAATGGTAGAATTCACGAGTGAATTGAGAACGTCCGAGATTAGGTCACCGAACCTTGAATTCGTCAACAGCAATCACTTCACCATCGTGCACGCCGGACCGACGGACGACGTGGTGCTGAGGAGGCCGCAGACGGCGAACGAAAGTGACGATAATGACAACGCGATTGCATCGCCGACGCCTTTGAGACATATGGCGGGTATAAGGTTGCCCTCGATACCGGAAAGAGCGTCGAGGCAGATGGCGTTGACGGGCGATTTTCCTGCCAACATGATCGGTGGGATAATCGAGTGCGAAGAACCATTACCAGCTGGTGAGTGTACAATTCACTTCGTTATATATATACGAATAGATGAAGTTTCAGGCGTGCCATTGTAGCTAACTAGATTTTGAATTGTTGTATCTCATTAAAAGCCTCCAACAAATTTTAATTCCTATTACAATCGAGTCGGGCTACTTATGTAGGATTGTTGCTGAATTATCATACAGATCAATCACGTAGCACTTCAGAGAGTATGAACCGTCTACCCAACTTAGCTACATTATTATTGTTTTCGTTTTCAGGCTGGGAAGCCCGTATGGACAGTCACGGTAGAGTGTTCTACATTGATCACATAAACAGAACGACGACCTGGCAGAGGCCCGGCGTCAACGGCTCCTCTCCGAGATCACCAGCACCGGAGATACAAAGGAGGCAGCTGGATAGAAGGCAAGTGTAATTAATTAATCTAACCTCATTTCATGATAAAATACTACAATAAGAATAAGAACTCGGTAGGTTTAACGGAACCTCTATCGTGGATAAGATTTTTGTCTCATTTTAGTGCTGTAGTGTTTTAATTTTTTTTTTAAATCGAAATTCAAGTGAAGTATAATTGCCAGCTACGTTTTAGTAACACGATAAAGATGAGAAATTTTCTCTATACTTTGAATTTCAAAAACGTAAAACAATAGCCACGTTAATATGAGTAATTATCTACTTATAGAAATTAGCTTTTTATGATTTTGCAATATAATTGTGTCGTGTTGCAGGTACCAGTCCATCCGGCGCACGATGACGCGCACGCAGCTGGACGAGGAGGAGCGCGGCGCGAGCGCGTCCCCGCCCCCCGCCGCCGGCTGCTCGCGCCCGCCCGCGCCGCACGCCCCGCACCCCGCCGCCGAGTTCCTCGCGAGGCCCGACTTCTACTCTATACTCCACATGAACCAGGTATGATTTTCAATGATCAGCGCTATATGATACATTTATTTTGTAGCAAACTATACCCACTTTCTTATATTGTTCATCTTGATTTTTTAAATATTATGTGACAACTACGTAAACGTATATTATGGACTTTTGTGTTGAAGTGTGAGGCGCATCCCTTGAATGTACCTGATCCTTGAATTTTCTTTGACAATTTCAATTTTATTTTCTTAAAGCCTTTACCTTAATCTGATGATAGTGTCCGATCTGTTGTTACTCTTATCCAACCATATCCTCGAAGCGAATTCTTATGCACTTTCCGACGAACGTAATCCATCATTATTATGACAATCTGAATGTTTTTTTGCTATCTGTTTCAGGAAGCTTCAAGCTTGTACAACTGCAATTCAACCCTCAAGCACATGATATCGAAGATACGACGAGACACGTCGTCCTTCGACAGGTACCAGCACAACCGCGACCTGGTAGCGCTGGTCAACATGTTCAGCGAGACGGATCGCGACCTGCCGCTGGGCTGGGACACCAAACTCGATAGGAATGGCAAGGTGTGTGCTTTTAATGGGTTCACTCTGACTGTACAATACTGTTATCACCGGTCAACGTAACGGCTGCCTTCGTGATAATCCTCATCTTCTTACCCTGTAAGATCGATAAGGGTACGCCGCTGTCTCGGAGATGGAGCATCGAGCTTCCTTCGAAAAGATGTAAGACTTTTCAACGCACTTGTAGGGCGTGGAATAAATTGCCTTTCGAGGTGCTTACGGTGTGCCGTGACGAGGGGCTCAGGACATGGCAGGTTAAATCATCCTCTAAGGTCACGAATAATTGTGGATTAACTAGGCACGATTTCCATTTTTCCACGATCCCGTCAGAGGTGGTTTCATTTTGAGGGTTATTTCTCATAGATAGGATGGAGCTGGAGGTTTTACATGTCGGCTGCCGTTGCTCCGTACACGAATAATATATAAAGGTTTGTCTATCGATGAACACCGTTCTGTTAGCCGGCAACGCCACAGTTATGCGGGCCGAATGAGGTCACGGTAGTTCTCTCCGTGCTCTATTCTCCTGCCAAATAAAACAATAACCTATTACTTTGGCCGGTACGCGGTGAGCTCACCGAGAAATCGCCTTTTCACCGTTCCCCTAACCAAAGCTATACCGTGCCGCAGCGTTTCTTCGTGGACCACGTGATGCGGCGCACCACGTTCATCGACCCGCGGCTGCCGCGCGCGCCGCAGGCCGGGCCCTTCTCGCCGCTGCTGCCGCAGCGCAGGCGGCCGATCGTACCCGATCAGGTCTCCGCAGTTTTTGCCCGTTTTGGTTATTTTTTTGTTTGTTTTTGTTTTTTGTTTTTGGCGATCGTTTCCTTTGGTTTCTTTTTACGCTTGCGGAGTCCGACGAGTTTCTGTCTTTCTTTACGTAGCACGTTTAATAGTTTATTTTATCCACACATAATAAGTATAAGCTATGAAGATTGTATAATGTTCGTATGCAATGTTCATTGTTGAGGTACAGCATTCCGATGTTGGCGACCTTGATCGCCTTTTGCTAGGCACTGTTGGCTTACGAGCGACAGCCATGACCGCCTCTACTGATAGCTCCTTATAAATCGTAAACGCCGCCATTTTTGGCAAGTCACGTGATCTCGCCGTGTTCGCTCGCTGGCCACGCCCACAAGTCGCGCGACCCGGTCGCAGTCGCCGACATTGGAACGCTTGTAATTTTAGTATGTAGTAGTATATTACGTTTTCAGCTATATCGCATGATGTGTGATAGTTTTTTTGTTATGGATTTATTATTAATTTATTTATTAATATAGTTGGGGGCGATATGCATGCTGTTGTTTGTGTACTTAGGCTAATTTATGTTTTATTTCCTTTTCATTGTAACTGTGTCTTTGAATATATAAATATCATTACGTAGAAATTGATCTTCCGTAGAATTTTGATTAATCGTTTTGTGTGTGCGTTGAATGTACTCTCGTGTTACGTTGTAGTGAATTAGTGGTTAAACATTCTTAGTTCTTAGCAACGACTGCCTCGTTGGTCGGGCGGTTGCTAGCGCGACTGCCGATCGGGAGGTCCTGGGTTCGAATCCCGGGTTGGGTACTGTTGGATTTTTCTAATTTAAAATTTCTAGCAGCGACTCGGAGTCTGGATGTGTGCCCGGTGTATGGCAATAGGCTCGCCACCTATTGCACTGTGGGACTTAAACGTAACTGGTGAATTGTGGGGGGGTGTACTACACTACTCTGCCTACCCCTTAGGGGATACAGGCGAGATGTGTATAAAGTCATCAAACATTACGAACGGTCCATAATCATGTAATTATGGAAATAACGGCCGATAAAGTGAATTGGACGCGAAACGAAGTTTAGTATTGATACCATTAATAAATTCACCCAGCCCGCGATACTGGCATACATCAAAGTGTCAGGCACCGGACCAATTGGCGGACGAAAAGGTGCGTTCAATATGCGTCCCCACTCGCGAATTCCGCGCGCCTTTCGCAACGGCGCGGCGAGCGGCTATCCCACCCCGCCCTTAGATACCCACCTATTACCGTCCGCTACCGAACAACCTTGAATTTACCATTACTCGCGAACACCGGCCATTATGAGCGGCGGACGCGAGTGCAGCCGCGCTCCGTCGTCACCAGCGGCCGATAGCTCGTCGACAGCTCGAATTACAACGCGGAATTATCCTATTTCGCGTTCAGGAGCCCCGAGCTAGCCGCACCGGCGCTAACAAACCCGTCCATACGTCAACGCTGTCGTTCGCTCTAATAAAACCCGCGGTAGTCCCCGGGTGGAGCTAAAAGCGGCCGTGCTACATCAAACGCGTGCTCCACGAGTAAGTAAGTGGATGCTCGCCGCTCGTATAAATTCCAATAAGCGTTCATTCTATGCGCCTCCCCGGGCAACAATGCTCATAATCTCCACTATTACTCGTGGCGCGGAGCTTTTAAAATCCAACAGACCGGCAGTTGAGTTTGCGTGGTTAATTTTTAGTTGCCTCCTACGCTCGGACGGGTAATAAATCGGAGTGGTTGCTCCCGTGGCCGATTTAGTGTGTTTTTTTTCTTTGTCGCGTTCCTCTTCCGTGTGTCGTCGTGTCGGTGGCGTAACCGGCCATCAGTCACGGACCGTGGATAATTGATACGCGCGATGGGGCCACGAATAAATCTCGCTTACTTAGTTGGGATGATGCATTTCTCTAGCAGCCGCTGTCGCTTCTAGATGGAGCCGATAAAACTTTATGAGGCTATTCTGTTACGCTTATCCGCATACACACCGGTGCGTGTCGGTACAAAATACTCAGTTAATAAAGATAATGCTGATGCGGAAGCTATACAAACATCTGTAGCAATATCCCGGTGGAACGGGCATTTCATATAGGGCGGCGGGCCGTGTAAATTTGCTATCTGTGGCCGCGAAGTACGAACCGATCACTGCATGGATAAGATTCCGCTCGAAGTTTAGTCCTCACAATTTACATATAATTGTCTGTTTTACATTGTCCAACAGGTTTCGTTGGTACCTCTGCGTTTTCAATCGGTGATTTTATCGCTGAAATAATAGGTAGGTAATGTAGCCATTGGTAAAATTCAATCTAGAATAGTCTGTTTTCAAAATTCTGTTTTACGAATTATCGTATAAGATTTGAGCTTTAATACATTCTTACAATTGTAACTTGTAAGTCTGGTTAAACCATTTTTGTGTTGTACTCGTATTGTGTGAAGTCTACCAATCCGCGCTTGGCCTGCGTGGTAGACTGTGGCCTAAATCCCACTTACCATGAGAGGAGACCCGGTCTAGCAGTAGACCAACAACAGGGTCGAAAAAAAAACATTTTTGTTGTAATTATGATGATTTATTTTAGGTAACTATTCAAATTCGGGTCATGTTTTTGAGGGGCAGCTTGAAGAGCTCATACCGTGACATTTTGACGCTAACCAAAAATGGTGGCGATTTTGATACCATCATGATTTTTTAGTGAAACTCGTGAGTTACGTCAAGTAGTGAAACTTCAATTATATTTTGCGAATTTTGAAACTGGATGTCGATTAGATTACTGTACCATTTAACTAGTCAACAGTACAAACATACTTAAGACAATATAATCGAGACTACATAGTCATACATACTTAATTACTTAATATTATTTAACTATCTTTTTTACTACCTACTTTAAAGCGTATATACGACTTTCTTTGCAGAAACAGAATAGTCGATTTAATAATTTAAATTTAGAATGTACATTAATTCGATTTTCAAAAAACATAATGCCGCGTCTATAGTAAGAAGCTGGTTGGCGGTCGTTGCGTAAGTCCAAGCATGTCCTAGAGGCTGCAATTCTCGCTCGCGTCCGTTGTAATGTGTACAGAATTACAGGCTGTGTTGTAGTAGGTACTTGTAGTGTGCTTTACGGTTTACGCCTGTTCGAACCGCTATTGATAAGGTAGCGCGGGTATTACAACTGTTTATTGCTTGACGACCGTGAGTTGTGGCGTTAAGCAGGACCACGCCCAGCGGTGGACGACTGTGGACCAAAATTATAAGTGTCACTGTTAACAAAAAAAAATTGTGAGTCGCGGAAAAAAAACGGTGGTCGCTCTTTGAATCGAAATTTGAAAAATCGAAGTCATAAATGGTTCACAGTTAGATTTATTTATAGTTCCAAATTCGAATATATATTTTTCTATTTCATCATAAGGTCAACAAATAGATTTGTAAGGTTCCAAATTCAAGTTCCGAACACTTTTTTCTGTTCCATATTTAAATTTAGAACGTTTAATTCGTCACTGGTTAACCACATATGAACTTATTCATTACAGACGGCATAAGTAATGAAGAGGATATAAATTATTATGAATTTGTAACTCGTACTATTTAAAGTTGTACCCAGCTTCCACTGGCCGGAGTAGCCGTTTAATGTAAGGTAGCTTTTATTCCATTTTGCGGCAACTTATCTTAAATGTCTCTGAATATGCATGCTGTCATAAATGTTTCTTTTACGTTATGTATTTAATTTGACCGGTCTCTTGGTTCAGTGGTTAGTGTCCTCGACTTCTGAGAGGGTTGTGGGTTCGACTGACTCCGTTCGACTGACTGAATGGTCATTCCTTGTCCCAAGATATTATTATTATTAATTATTATGTAGCAGGCATATGTACTAAATTAAGTTGAATTATCTGTTCAGAACCTTTATACTCGGATACAACAATGACAACAACAATTACTCGTGCTACGTCAACAGCATGTTGGCTTCTCCATTTTCGGAAACTGCTGGTTGACTTAGTCCACTTAGCTCTATCTAAACTTTAAGTTTAATTTTTTGTTTTTGTTCTGTTTTGTTGTTTTTTTTTGTTGTTTGTTTTGTTGTAATGTATGTGCAGTTTTTTACGGGACGGTATGGTCGCTCAGCGACAGTCTTTTAATAAATTAAAAAGAAAAAAAAAACAATTACTCGTGATTGTAAATATCATCATTGCTGCTCAACGGCAGAACGCAGCGCGCACAAAGTTCGTGGCGTATTTATTTTACATTGCATTTTAATACCCGATCTGATCGGCTAACATTCCAAATTTGAATATTCGATATATCGAACGTTTTTAGTTATTTCCCTGATCGAGTTATCTAAGTCCTCGGATTTCCCTATCCATGGCCCCATATCCAGAAACGTAGCAACCTTTTAACCGTGCAGCTAAAGGTAATGTATGTGCGATCGTATCTTATCGGGCGTCTGCGGCCCGCGGCGCGTTTGTCAGCCTTATCGATAGAGGGCAGCACGTAACTTTTGTTGGATGGCCCATCCGATTATACGAAGTGACAATTAAAACCTAAAGACGGACCACTACAATCGTATGTCCAAACTGTTATTATTTGGACGCATACCATACCAACACGCCAGGTCATTAATGGAGTAGGTAGAAAGCACGGAGTACCAAATATCTTTATCCTTACAAACCTGATGTGCTTCATCTACATTCATCGCTCTCTTCATGCGTACACGCCGGTTTCGGAGACTCTTGACTCCCCCGTCAGCCAGTGTCTGACCTATTTGGTCGAGATAGGACAGTCTAGATCCAAGCTGTAAATATTAATGATATGCAAAAAGTTATCATCTTAAACACATGCAGAATGGTTAGAAAATGTTCATACAACACGGTTGACTTGGGAGTTAAATTGCTTGATATTCATTTGGTTGAGGCGAGAGAACATTGAAAATCACTGGGCTTACAAGCCCGAGCTTATCAAAAGAAATTAAAAGAGATCATAATAATAATAACGAAAGGCAGAAGTCCAGATGTGGCCGTCTTGATTGCAAATTAAGCACGAAATGTGTGCGTTATGGTAACTGGACAGTCGATGAACATCCTATATAAAACCAGCGTAGATATTTTGATTGGAACCAGGCACAGAACAAATATGTTCATCACAAACATATTTGTCTTGTGGGAATCCACGACCAACAGATAGTGTCTCGAACCACTGTACTAAGAGGATGGTCAAAAAACAGCTGAATACAGAAAGGATTAAAATTCATACAAAAATTTTGGGTTTCAAAAATAAAGTACCTCCCAAAGTATATGCTATGCGCTTATTTTAAAATCTAAGCACTAGCATATTGTGGTCCCATTTAAATGGTCAATCCAAAACCGTCCCATTCCGTTCCATTAAAAGCCTCTAAATCGCGAGGCGTTCTAATTTAGTCTTCAATGGATACAACCCGACTCTGAACCTGAGATTCGTTATCAAAGTCCATTGGCACATAAGGCAGCCTGCAAGCTTCCATGTTGCTTTTCAGCTATTTCCTATATTACTTAATAGTTCTTATTGAGAAATGATTATTCTTAGGTTGTCGGTAAAAGAAGAGTTGGAGAAATAAAGAACTTCGAAATGGTTCGCCTCGCACAGAATAGGGAGATATTTCAACAGCTGAAGACCACTCTTCCCTAGTTGAAGAGATACTAAAAGAAGGAGAAGAATGACTGTTTAACATCAGATAAGCAATTGACTCATTTATTTCAATAGCAAATTATTTGAGGTGATTCAATATGATTTATTTCTGTTTGTTGTGATTCTTCTGCGAAAGATTTGGAAACATAGAAGTTCGAAATATTTCGTAATTATGACTTTGTTACACAAATATTCTTTTAAATTCTTAGAGAGCACAAAATCGTTAAGATAAATGTTGTTGATAATAAATCTATAAGAAATATTTCTAGCTCTAGAATAATTTTGATGGTTTTAATCTGAGCTGCTGTTTTGCAGCAAAATGTATAATAGCTGTGATGACTTCTCGATGATGTACGTTAGCAGTAAATTATACATGGCTTAATTGCGCAGACATTTAACATGGTTTTTCGCAGTATCTCTTTAACATTAACTGATTGTTTCCACCAGTATCTGACCAAATAGGTCAGATACTGGCTGATGGAGGAGTCAAGAGTCTCCGAAACCGGCGTGTACGCATGAAGACAGCGATGAATGTAGACGAAGCACGTCAGGTTTGTAAGGATAAATATAATTGGCACTCGGTGCTTTCTGCCTACCCCGTTAGGGACCTGGCGTGTCGGTAAATATGTATGTTTGTTTCCCCCCCTTTTTTTGGTCCACTGCTGGACCAGGTGTCCTCACACCGGGAGAGAGCTTAAGGCCTTAATCTACCACGCTAGTAGACATCAAGAGTAAGTGTATCCAATGACGCAACGCGAACGCCAACATTTCAAACATGAACACGAAACACGCCAAAGTCGTCTATTGTTGTCGCATTCCAGAACATTCTAGAATTCTAGATGTTTAGCTTATCCGCACGGTTGCTTAACCGCTTCCTATAAATCGGGCCTATTAAAATAATGCTCACAGTACTAATCATAGCCCAGATGTACCGATAGCGAGAGATAGCTATCGTTTGTGATGAATGGCGCGCCACCGCCACTATGTCTTTGTTGTGCCTGTATGGAGAATTGTGCCGAGACGATAATACCACCACACAATGCAGTGGTGGCCTTGGTTTGATATTCAGTCTCCCATTCCGGGGGGTCGGGTGCTGGCACGCAACAATGACTTGTAACGTGCGTTTTACTATTAATCTAAATATAACTCGCTATAACCGTTAAGGATAACATTGTCAGCTAAGCTTAGAATATGTTATAAAATATATGATCTGAGGTGTGTGAATCCTGCGATCCGCACTTGGCCAGCGCGTAAGACTATGGCCTACAACGCTCTCGTTATAGAAGGAGGGCTAGAAATACTTGATATTCGCTAGCAGTGAAATATTTACATGTTGGTAATATCAACTCAATGTATTTCAATGTAATATGTAGCGTCTATTATATTAATAACAAATGCTTAAAGCACTTAGTTGCGCTTCGTTCTAACAAAGACTTGGGTGGCGAGAGATTAAATTTTATCATAAAAATTATCAACTTTAATTACACAAACTTCTACTATTCAAACGCAATTGTACTGAAATAACTCAGCCTAATAAATAAATAATGCCTCGTTGGTCGGGCGGTTGCTAGCGCGACTGCCCATCGGGAGGTCCTGGTTTCAAATCCCGGGTTGGGTACTGTTGGATTTTTCTAATTTAGAATTTCTAGCAGTGACTCAGAGTCTGGATGTGTGC
>DWMP01000105.1:0-11927 GCA_018245295.1 Agara epimachia | reverse complement strand
ATCCAGACTCTGAGTCACTACTAGAAATTTCAAAATTAGAAAAATCCAACAGTACCCAACCCGAGATTTGAAACCAGGACCTCCCGATCGGCAGTCGCGCCAGCAACCGCCCGACCAACGAGGCAGTCAATTCATAAATATCTCTTATTATAAGTAATTTTCGTACTACCACTCCACCATAAGTAACACTCTCAATTCTATGTTGAAACGGTATTTTCGATCTATTGGCTAATCTTACAAATCGACTTTACGTTGATACTGTTACGAAGATACCCTGGACTAAAAGTCTTACCGCCCTTAAAGTAATAACAATAATTATCCGTCAGAGCAGCGTGTTTTTGCTTTCTTGAACATAAATAAATTAAGAGTATTAAACTGAATTGCCAGATGGACTGTATCGTTTATTGTTAATTGGATTATAATTTTTAACTTTAACTTTGAATATGAAAATTATGAATTGTAATGTTTAACTCTCGATCAGGTCAAAATTGTAATTTATAATTTTTGAATAATCATTTTAATACGATATATTTTTTATAGCAACATGCGGCCTCAACGAAGTATATTCGGACTGTAAAAACGGGGGATGTGACCAGAGAAATTGTTCACAATTGGGTAGACCGATCGTGTGCATAGACCTGGTGAGCGGCGCCTGCCAAGGAGGTTGTGTTTGCAGGAGCGGTTACTTGCGTACTGCTGAGGGTGATTGTGTGCCAACTGACGAGTGTCCACGTAAGCATTATGTTGCTAAATAATAATTGAAATAATAAAGTAAAAGTAACTGCGCGATACAATACAGTACTAAAAAAAATATTTCCAAATTTGTTTGCTAGTTTCACTACATACAAATAAGGTCGCTTTCCGTTGTCTATCCCTATGGATGCTTAGATCTTTAAAACTACGCAACGGATTTTGATGAGGTTTTTTTAATAGATAGAGCGATTCGAGAGGAAGGTTTATATTCATAATAACATATGCGCGGGACGAAGTCGCGGGCAAAAGCTAGTTGCCTATAAGGGTGACGGAAAACATCGCGGGGAAACCTGCAAATCTAGAATATACATATAAAAATTAATATCTATGTCACGGCCTTCGGTTTACCAATCCGGATCGGTAAACAATAGACCAGAAACTCCATATCGTTCTCAACATTGCCCGCTTCATGCTATAGAATATCCAAAATAATTTTACTTCGATATGGTGTACATGCAGCCTCTCTTCTTTTCTTCCACTTCTGCGGTCTCCTCCTTCTGCACTTCCTCCTTCTTAACAATGCTCTCCGGTTCTGCCAGCTTGCTCGGTATGATTCTACTCGGTAATGGCGGCCGAATATACAGAGACCTGATCGAAGAAATTATTTAGACTGTTTAATTAGACTTCGTATACCGCAAGGCAAAGTACGGCAAAATATTCTCCTAAAGCGTACTTTAACTAATTGATTTTAAATATATAACGTTAGAATAGGTCAATTACTTTCACTTTCTGAATTTGTACGCCGTAAAAGGCAAAATATGGCTTGAACTAATAATCTTGTAACGTCTTTATATTATGTATCCATAGTTGTACAAATGAACGTCTTTGTTTTTGTCTTGTCTTTACACAAAGATGTGCACTAACCTTAGCTTTTGTATAACATGCATACATAGCCGCTGAAACATTTGGCGGACCATTTGATTCGGACATTTTATTAACACCTGCAATAAAAAAGTAATTATAATAATTAACCTTTACAAACAGATTAGTCAACTTAAAAAAAAAAACTGTCCCGTATTGAAATTAAGAGAGACAAAGAGAAGCAATGTTTGAATACCGAATGACATGACGCATCAGCTTTAAGCTGCTTGTCTATGGTTAAATAAATAAATTTAAAAGTTGAAATTCTAGTTGAAATTTCGTAGTGTCAATATAGAACGTATGTTTACCTGCATTGGCCACCACGTGTCGTCCGCCATGTGCCCTAGAAACCATTCGGACGCGGCTGGAGATGAATTAAATTGCTTCGTTACCAATTCTACCCATGATACCATTGTTGGCTAAAAAATGAATACACAACATAAAGTATATTATGGGAAGGAAAAAAAAATTGCTTCAAATCTTAAACCCACAAATAAACTCGACATCGGTCAATATTAATCAATATCTCAGTGTTGTTTCCGGTCCCATATATGATGAGAAATAGTGTGGAAGCCATATTGTTTATCGGCGATGAGACAGGACTATTATGTTATCCCGTATCTGTTTGTTTTGTTTATGTCTTCTGAAATGGTGTACAAATAAAGTGTACTATTATGAGATGGCGATAGGAGCGTACCTTTTCTTTGGCGTGTATGAAGGTCTCTATGAAGAAGGAGGTGGAGAGGCGCGCCGCCACCTCCGTGATCTCGGGCCGCAGCGTCAGCAGCGACTGCGGCACGGAGCTGCACATCTGGCCCATGAACCTGGGAACGATGAGCGATGCATTCGTAAGTGTTCATAATCGTCTATACATCGGCTTTTTTCTCCCGCTCAACAATAGCCTGAAGGGCACCCAAAGCCGAAGAATGATGACTAAAGCATCACCTTCACTAAGTGTATGTACGTACATTATAATGAATAACACAATTTGAATTTGACGCTACACCTAAGCTAAGATAAGACATCAATAAAATGCTTACGTTTCATTACCTGAACGTGTATACACTTATTTCAGAGTAGCAAATTGTCGTCTATGACTTTAATCTTACTTGAGACAGGATATTGACGTTCATAGACTGAAGACTGAAGATATGACTGAAGATGAAGATAGACTGACCACGGAAAGATTACAACTACGTTCGTTGCGCTTTTAATTCAGGAAACAACTCAGTATGTACGCGGCTCTTGAATCGAGCCATTCCCCGCCGATTACGAGGAGTTGCAGATTCTCCGAGGATGCCGAGTACCGAGTTGTAAGCGAGGTTATATCTCTATTATATATCGAGCTTCGTTCAAAGAGAGAGCGCGGTTGGTATACGCACGTGAAGTAGGCGTGCTGGAAGATGTTCTTGTCGTGCAGGAACTGCATGTTGTCATCCCAGATCCACTGCAGCAGGTCGGGCGGCAGCGCGATGGCTGGCGGCGCGTCGCTGCGTCGCTCCGGCGCCGCGCTGCCGCTCTCCTCCGCTCTTGACGACTAACGAATGGTGCAACAAATCCATTTTAAATTCGTACATTCAAAAACACTGATACTTTCATAAACAAGATATTACATAAAACGTGCTGTTTACTAGAGGCCGACTATGTATTACAAAATGTATTATACCTGTGCTTCCTCTTGCTGTCCACTATCGGAGCCCCGCAGCGGCCGCGGCGGGCTGAGCTCGTAGAAAAGCATATACGCGCTGTTCGTCTTTTCAAACGAGAAGTCCATGAATTTATCCGTCACCGAGTCGTACGTCTTACTCTACAAACACATAAAAATACGCACAATTGACACTTGTCAAATATATAGGTTACGCCTAAATACGTCTGTAACTAAATGAGTATTCTTTGGAAATTCAAACATTTAATTAAATCATAATATATCGTAATAATTTAATTCAAACATAATTAAATAATGAATCTCTAATCGCATAAATTCCATACTCAAATATTTACATATATGTACCTAATTTTGTAGCGATCGGTTGAACGAAGTGAAAATTGATGCACTGTAGCGCCATCTAGTGGCGAGTTACAGCAAAAGAGATAACACAAGCATCTACTGCAAGGAGATAATACTTATAATATATTTATATTGTATGTGTCGACTTTATCCTCGTTTCAACCTACATGTCAAATGAAAACTACGATTTATTCTATACCGGGTTTGCGATAACATCAGCTGGGCTCCTCTATAGAATTTTATGAGCATCCCTTTTTAATCGTATGGTGTATCTTATGAATAGTGAAAGTGCACGTGTAGGCGGGTGCTTACGGACCGTCATCTCCCCGCCGAAGCACTCGGCGGCGATGTGCGCGGGGTCGAAGGGCTTCACCTCGGCGTCGTTGAACAGCAGCCAGCGGTCGGCGTGCTCGTGCTCGCGGTCGCGGATGAACGAGTAGTAGTGGCCGCCGTCCGCCGTGCCCGTGTGCACCGTCACGCCGATCAGCTCGTACCTGCCAGCGTGCTACGGTATACTTGCTGTGTTTATGACGCGCGCAAATATCTTTTGAAAGGAAATCTTTTCTCACCGTTAGCTTTTTTTAGCAAGCTTTTTTTTTGCTACTCTAAATTAAGTGAAAACACGTCATGTACAGCACTTACTCATAATGTTCTTCCGTTTCGGGATTTTCTTCAACTTCTGGAGAACTGTTCCCTTCGCTCTCTTTCTTAAGCTCTTCCGATTTGCGTTTCTCCTCTATGAAAGTTTAGTAATGTTTTAATTATAAAATAGTAAACTCGTGCATCTAATGTGAGAACCTTATTTTCTAGGTTCATTTATCTTATTGCCGTCCGAGTAAAGTGTACGGAAAATTTCGAAAAGGAATAAATGAAAACAAACTCGATACTTCAAAAGTCGATTTGAACTCAATATGGGTGTATTTCCGATGGGGTATCACGCGATGCGAATTTATTGGATAAATGAAAATATCAAACAGATATACCCTGGTATTGTGCGGGCATGAGATGTTTCTCGACGTAGCCGGACATGTCGAGGCGCATGGGGAAGGAGAAGTGCGTGTTGACCTTCTCCTTCAGCATCGTCAGCATGTTGAACGTGTACCGCATCGTGTTGAAGCACAGGATCCGCGGCAGCTTCTTGAAGCACGCCCTGAAGGGACAGGCTACAATTACAATATCTTTACACTAAGTTCAAGTTAATACTCGACTGGTAAAGACAAATATTGTATGACGAGCACAAACATTTGTTTGTTCTGTGTTGTGTCATGTTTACATGTAAGATTATCAACTAGCCCGTCCTTTCGGCTTGGATATGAATATGCGCGAACTGTTGTTAGCCGATCTGGCGTGGAGCTTTGAGTGCATGTTAATGATTAGTTACGAATAGTGTATGCGTGCCGGTGGTACAGACCGCTTCTCGGCGCGCACTTTGGTGGAGCAGTGCGAGCACGTGTAGCAGTTGTCGCCCTCCAGCGTGTCCTTCACCGTGACCTCGTCCAGGCTCTGGTGCAGGTTCCGCATGTCGGCCACCTGGCACCGCACCGTGTAGAACTCCTCCAGCGTGCGCGACACGTGCGGGCAGTCCTGGACACACGCGCTTATGTTACATATACCTATTTTTCCGATACTCATAAATTGGGATTATTCGAGACAAGAGTGAATAGGCATTTTCTAGGCAAGCGTACTACAACGTGAACTGCACCTCACTTACCGTCAGATGATCTCGTAGTCAAACGCAACCCTATTTTGCAATTTTAAAAACACATTTTATTAAGCAGCTATGGCTATATCATTTACAATGTTGGCAGTATATATTTAAGGTGTACTCACGAGCGATACGACGTTGTTACTGAGAACACCACAAAACAGGGTCTTGACGAGTTTCTTGAGTTCGGGCGTCATCTCCTCCAGTTTGGATACGAGATCGATGAAAAACTCCGCCATGTCCTTCTGCTCGCCCGTGTTCAGCGGCTGGTGATCCATCTGGTACACCTTGCAGAAGCTGCGAGGGTTGTACGCCTTACGTTCGCTCTCCTGATGATATCATAATTTCGATCAATTAGAGGCATTAAGAAGTTTCACTCGTATTCTTACAAAGTCGTGAGATCATAACGATTAGAAGTTAGATCAGAAGGCCGAGGCAGACGGATGTCTTTTCTCGGCCGCCATCGTGAACAATAGAGTGGTAGGCGGGGCGGTCACCATGAGGTAGGCGAACATGCGCTGCATCTCGTGTAGCGTGGCGGCGTGGCGCGAGCGTGCGGGGTCGGCGCACAGCACGGCGGCGCGCGCCTGCGGCATCATGTACAGGTGCTGCATGCACGACGCCATGTAGCACGTGGCGCCCAGGTTGGTCAGCCCCGCGTACCCGCACTCCGAGCGCGACTCCTCCGCCGGCCAGTAGTCCCACGGGTACGACGACGATGGACCTGCGTGTGGAACCCATCTAATAACAGACGCTGTCCGAGTGGTTCTATGGGATATTTTCATTAAACGTTTTATGTATATATTCTATGCCGTACCCCTAGAGGGTTCATTGATTCACGAAATTGAACGCAAAAAAGACGTTTAACATGTGACAACGATATAAAGCGAATATTTTAAAATTATTTCTAGTAAGTTACAGTATCACATCGACGTACCGGGTTTGTGGTGTTCCATGAGCTTGTTGTGCAGCACCATGTAGTTGTCGGGCGCGCCGCGGACCAACTCCACCAGCAGGTCGTAGGCGGCCGCTCGCGACTTCTGCGACTTGCATTTGGGCAGATTGCGGCGCTCCGGATTTGGCACGTCGAAAAGGAACCCGAACACCTGTCCATTTTTTCATGCGGTTTAGCGTAGTGTGACAAGTGTTAAAATGTAGCATTTTACAAATCAAACAAATTTTTCATTCGATACGTTATCTACTACCGACATCTAACACTCGAATAACGTACAAAAATGAAAGCTAAAGAGAGATCGTCTCTCATACTTGACTTTTAAAATATATCAATAAGCGAAATGCATATAACACAACATAAAATAGAGTAATCGTATGTTTTTTAAATGAAGGACAATCAACGCACCATTTCCAAGGTGGCGGTGCCCCGCTCGGAGGTCTTAAAGCGCAGCGGGTGCTTGAAGAGGTGCGTGAGCAGGCTGAGCTGGCCGTACAGCCCGTCGTCGGGCGCGCACGGCTCGGCGCGCTTCTCGATGATCTCGCGCGACTCCAGCGACGAGCGGATCTGCTCGCACAGCTCGTTCAGGTCGGGCGCGCCGCTGTCCTCCGACGTTGCGCCCTCTGTTCCAGCGGGGATAGCTCCGATTACCGAAATTTGGATATTTGACGACGACCACCTGCTAGAGGCTAGATTAGACCGGCACAGGACCGAATGTTGCAGCTGATGTGATGCTGATATTTGACTATTTTCAATCTAATTTAAATACATATTATTAATACTTGGAGTGTAATCTGAAAAAATAGAACAGGTGGCGGGTCGCAATTAATTCACAGCAATATCGAAGACCCTTAGAATCTAGTTTCTTACCTTTGAAGAAATCTTCTGGCAAGCCATCTATGAGCCTGCAGACGAGCCAAAAGTAGTCGCGGCATGCCGGTCCGTACGGCTCTTTGCCTTCCTCGGTGTGATGGTGAACAACCTGCAGCATGTACAACAATCTGTATCGCCTAATTCAACCTTCCCAACAAGCCTAAACACTACAGTCAGAGCACACCTGCTACGTACAATGGTAATTGAAATAAACAATGACAAACAATATCCAGCAATTGCACAATAAAAGATTGGAAAAAATGCAATAATGTGAATTTTATTTGAAGACCGTTATTGTAGCCGCAGCATAAACTTTTGTAACATGATATTTCCTAAGCCTCCTGACCTCATGGTGATGATGGGGATTATGGGGTCGCATATCAGCAGCGCGCGGCAGATGCTCCAGCAGCAGTTGCAGCAGAGGCGCCAGTACCGCCACCTCGCCGCCGGTACACAGCCGGTACAGAGCGGTGCCCGCTTCGCGGCGAACCTGCATTCAGCCCACAACATCGTCCATGAGGCGGCCGCCAATAAGAAGGTTTCAATCCCAGATCAAAAAGGTCAGGTTAGGATCCAGCTATACCGAAAAGGTATGAGTTAGGATGCAAGTATAACAAAAAGGCATGTAATTATATTTTATATAATTTTGTACATAGCATTTGTTTTAAATATTGTTCTGTTTTGAATTTTTAATTTTAATGTCAGCACTATTGTATTTCAAAATTTATTTTATCTATATTTGTGTTTTATTTACGCGTTTGTTAAATTTCCAAAATATTCCTTTTTGTCATGCATATTACTAGCACCTGTAACTGAGATATCGCTCATCTTATTAATTTATTTATATGTACCTCTAATCGTTGTCATAGGGATCACATTGTGGGTTCAACTTTAAAGAAATAAATAAAAAGGTTGAGCGGCACAGTGGTAGAGAGCGGCATACCGCGGGATCGGCGTCGTCGAGGAGCAGGCGCGGCGCGGCGCGGCGCAGCGACCACGCCAGCGCCACGGCGTCGCCGCCGCCGCGCGCCCACCACACGCACATGCGCATAGCGTGCTGCACCACCTGCGCACACAAGAACACCCCGTCATACCACTGGAAACTATCTTTTCAAATTCATGTTCCTGACTTAACGGCCGAACGCCTGCGCTGTAAAATTTTGTGGCTTTATGCGCACTTATTGGCACGTATCGATGACGTTTTCAACTTCAACACCCTCGTCTCCTTTAAGGTAACGCAACGGAATTTGGAAAATCACACGAGCCGCTATCGTCAAGTCGATCGAAAGAAAAAACCAATAAACATTGAATCTATAACTTTACAATAGAATCTTTTAATATAAAACCACAAACAGACCTGAGCCCTTCCCCAGAATCCAGTTTTGTAAGTAGTAGGTTCTTTGAGTGTAGCCGCCTCGCACAGTATTGATATAAGTCTGTCTGTGGTCTCTTCTACGTTCATTAAGGACAATAAGGCCTGAAAAAAATATATATCATTATATTTGTATATATAAAACAATATCTTGAGTTTTTTTATTAGATGCATGACATTCATTCCCAATAATGTCTTAATTAATGCTTTAGTTTCTAAAGTACCAAGCCCAACAGGCGCTGATTTAACCCTGTTTTAATTTGACATTCTCGATTAAGCACTAGTTTGTAAACACTAGTCATTACATAGAAATAAAATTATTGTGTGATCGTTAAAAGCTATTAAAAACGCTTCATCTTTAGTTCCACTTTTCTCATCTTCCATCATGGGAAAACGGTAAAAGCTTTTCCATATATTTTTTTATCTGAATAGAATCATAATCAACTTCTTATATTAACTTACAGGGTGCAGTTTGGGCGTTTGCGTTAGATCCGTAATGGGTAATGTGCCTATCCGACACAGCATCTGCAACAGCAATGCGAGGCAGTCCTGTCTCCATTCGCTGTCGTCGGTCCTTTGTAATACACCTGCAATTGTTATGGTATCTCTAAAAGGATTCTCTAATTTTAATTCGAAACGATTCTATTTCTAGACGATAATCTAATTTTTGCAATAACTTAGGAGATCATACTGGTTGACGATTAAACGTCTTAGTCTAACTATTTTATATTTAACTGACCCGTTGGTCTAGTGGTCAATATTTGCATGAAGAGCATGAAGTATTTGTTCTTTGTTGGGGTGTAAGAATCTCTATATCATATCTGGATATTTATATTACATAATTTATATAGGGACCTGGCTTGATGGTATAATAATATTTGCCGTTTGGTTAGTCTATTATAGTCTCTCCCTACTTTGGAAACAAATTGCCAAGTATAATTCTGTCCCGATATGTTAATATACCGCATAATATAAACCTCACTATATCTCACCTGACATCATAATATCGTACAGCAGCCTCAGTCCACCTTTTTTTATAAATAACTCATTCCAATTTTCGACGGAAACTTTCTCCTCTTCACTTTTGTCTGTACTTGCAGTAGTTTCTTTAACATTAGAGCTATTATTGCTTGAACTCAATTTGTCTATAATGTGGAGGGAATACATTAGTTTTTGTGGACTAGTCGGGTCCAGTAGTTCTGGTAATTTGCTCTCGATTGGATTCTGGAACGCTTCTAATAGTGTAGGATTTAGAGGCACCGCTTGCAGTATGTCCCACACGCGGCGCGAGAGCAGCTGCGCCTTCGTGTGTGCTACCGGCTCCTGTAAGAAAGTAGACTGTTATAAGACGAGTGATCATACGACACATCCGCATGTCATTGAACTGCTTATTTGAGACACCTATCTCAGTTTCTGGTCTTTTACGGTAGTGAATATTTTAGAAAATGCATGTAAAGGAATTAACAGAGTAACATGTAAGTGAGATACCTCTGCGGCACGCGGCTCCTTCATCTGCCCGAGCGCCTGCATGAGCGTGAAGAGCTGGTTGAAGCAGGTGGGGTCGAGCAGCAGCAGTGTGGGAAGGCGCGCGCGTGCCGGCGCCGGCTGCGCCGACGGCCACTCCGCCCACGCACCACGCCCGCTCACACCCACCGACACGAACACCAGCTGCCACACACGCGCACCAATTACAATTTTCACTGAGCACCAGACATAGCGCTCTTGATTTTCTAATTAAGGTCTTTCTCACTGTTCAAAAATACTTAAGTGTGATAAGAATTAACGTTATGTATAAATGTGCCTTGCTAGAGAGAATTTAGACCAGACTACATTCATAATACAAGCATAGCTAGCAATAAAATAATAATATCTAATATTTTATAACTGTAAATTTTGCATAATTTTGCATGATCACTGATTTTGAAAATCGCATGAGCAGATTTTGTGTTTCATACCTGATTGTCCTTAAACCCCATGTCATATAAGGTACGTTCGTCGTATTCAATGGTCAATTCTTGGCCTTGAGTTATCATGCGCAACGGTCCATCGCTCGACAGTGCAGTACCACCTTCCTCGCCTTGGATCTATTTTTACAAGTTATCTATGTACATGTCATCTTTAGATGTACTCATATTTTAGGGAAATAAACTATTCATTTATTATACAATGAACAGTTGAATAAGTATATCGGTGTACCTGGCGCTCCCACCAGACGTGTACATGCGCGCGCAGGTGCGCCACCAGGTCAGTGTGGTGCAGCGCCAACACCGCGCGCGGCCCGGCGCCGGCCGGCTGCAGCGTCACGCGCACGCTGCCCGCGCCCGCCGCGCTGCCCTCCCACTGCCCAGACTCCGCCAGCGCCCAGCGCCGCAAATGGTACGCGTACCTGTGCACAATCACATTCTATTATAAATATACACCAAATGTGTTTTAAATATGATAAGGCATCGTAACTTAAACCTTAATTTGCAATATTGTACGGAACATATGGATTAATGTACAACCAGAATGAAAATAATGAACAGGGTATACCTTCGTTTGAAAGTATCCAAATGCGTCTTTAACAATAAAAGCGCTCGTTGTATGCATTGTAACGCTGCTTCTTCAGTCATATGTTCGTAAATGTTTTGCTTATCGGCTGTCTTCTCCTCGTCTTTATTCTCTTCTGCAGTGACGCTGGCTGTTAAAGACGTTTCTCCGTTCTGGTTCTTCGATATGAGCCTTTCTGCTGCCGACGACAGGTGAAACATGCATTTGGAGACGAAGTCGTCTTCCTGTTGCAGTTGTTGACCCATGTAATAACTATTCAGGTATTGAATTGCACCCATGGAAACATCTGTAAAAGAACATTACTTTGTTGTACACACTAATATAATCTGCTAATCTGCAAGTAATATCTTTTAATATTGATCATCAACCCCTAAATTAGGTCCAAGTATACTGTTGGGCTTAACTTCAATTTCGTTTTAATATTAACTTTTTTGTTATAAAATATACGTTTACATGCTACACGACGATGTTTTACAATGTCATATGGTGTTTTTAAGTTTTTAAGCACCGGACGAGGGGCGAGGGAGAGGGGGAGCACGCACCGGTACTGTTGGCGCGCAGCGCGATCTTCCAGAGGTGGTCCATGGCCAGCGTGTGCGGGTGCGCAGCGTCGCGCGAGTCGCCGGCGCCCAGCGCCATGCGCGCCAGGTTGCACAGCTGCTGGTACAGGCTCAGCCCCATTATGCTGATCGTCTGCAACAACACTCGCTCCATCACTATCTGCTTTACGTGCGCATTACTTAAACTGTTACGCATACCGATATAGGGAAGTTATCATAATAACTAGTGTCCGACCGAAACTGGTTTTCTGGCCGAAACCGAAACCGAAACCGAATGTTCGGCCGTGGCTTCA
>DWMP01000104.1:0-11929 GCA_018245295.1 Agara epimachia | reverse complement strand
TTTGAAGTTACTCATGTCTTTCTTAATCTTTTACTCTGACGCTAAACTTTTGTTGAGGTAACATTTTATTTGATTGCAAAAGAAACATTCCTAAAGTAATCGTTCGATTAAAAAAAGAGATTGACGTAAAAATCGTGGCAATTACTACTTTGAAGGCTAATTCTGTTCAGACTAATCGTTTGTCGTGGCCAAAATATTTTGCTCTAATTAGCTGCAATAGAGCCTTCGCCCGCGGGTACGCTTGACAGGAGACGCGAAGCGCACGCTCTCTAGACAGATGGGAATTAGACAACCGCGTACCAAGAACCAATCTTTCGACTCATCACTACATTTAAGCAAGGTTATCCATTGCTGTAAATACGAAGTAACACCAAAGGGCTATGCTTGAGCAGCTTCCAATGGATACCGCGTTAAAAGTTTCTCCTTTACCACGTGTGGTTTCTACCTAAATGTTGTCCGATATTCAGTTTTGCAATTTGAAATCGGTGAGAAATATTTTTAGTTCGTTAGGTTTGAAATTATTGGCAATTTGAATGTTTTCTGAAAATCTAATCCGATCTGACAGTAAGATTAGAGGCCTAGGGAATCAATTTAGGAATGAACGTTTTCTTTTGCCTAGATTAAGCAACAGAATACCTGTTTTGTATTAGGTATAATTAAATATTACAAAAAATATATGAAAGGTTACTATTATTAGTTGGTAAATTTTAATATTTATAAGTAGGAATACTTCGACGCAGGTATTCTATTTTCGTAGAAAGGATTGTGGGGCTTCTTTCAGTCTTTGTTTTTTGTTTCACCGTGGCGGAATATATAACAATAATATACTTACATATAATAACATAACGTGTAAATCACTATCATGACTTTTATCCTGAAGCGACTTCGTGGTACACATAGTTTTAGCAGCTAACATGAGGCTGATGTACCTAATCTATGTCGGTTTCAACCATAGAACAATCTGAAATACCGACACCGTGTGTGGGTGTGCTTCGTTTAACGAAAGAGCGGCAGTCCATCAGGGGCGACAAAGAGCACGATAGCCGGCGCGAGCGGGACGGAAGAATACGCAGCCCGTGGGAAATGCACAGTAGTGGTCAGATCAGACTGCGCGCGCGCCGGCCCAATGCACGTATTATTGTAGTCGGATCTCCGTTGCTTACAACGGCTTATGAGATTATGTTCGGGCGTGGGAGGACGTTTTTATGCTGATGGCATAAGCATCAATTTCCAATTCGACCACGTCGGCTGTTCGGTTGTTAATCTTTGGGTAGAACGTTATAGGTACGCGGCGAGCATAATGCGGCGTAAGCGATGGATTTTTTAGCGATCGATTGAGTTGGTTTTGCGGCGAACGAAAACGTCTGTTGGGATGCAAACGCGATGTTTATATTCGTTCCCGTGTTTCTAGTATTTTCTTTATCGTTGCTATTATAATTATTTTGTGTATATAAAAATTACACACGTACCTAGTTGTTATAAAAGTGATTATAATATGCGAACAAGCTAGTCAAATGACAGCTACGGGTTAGTGGGAAACCGTCTGTAGAATATTTTCAAATCGCCTTCGAAACATCCGAACGGGTACATTCCACAATAAGGCGGAATAACGACCGATGTGCATGGAAAATCTCGCGAAAATTTTGACACTAGAGTACATCCATCAAAATGCCGACAGATACTGGCATTGCTTAGATTTACTAAACGTTCTCAATCTAACTACTAACTAGTAGTTACTAGTCGTATAACTAATACTAATAACTGCTACTAATTGGGCAAATTCAGACCAGCAGCTCTATTCATGCAGATTATTCGGAGACAACACCATAATTAGATGGATCACAATGGACTCAAAGGCTTCCTGTTCGTTTATTACTTCCCATAAAATGAAAATAAGGTACTATGTAGGTACTAGTCTACATGCTTTGCGTACTCTGAAGTTATTATAAAACAATTTTAGTATATTACCGTCAATGTTCAAAGTAATAACACAATTACATATAAGATAGCACGAATCGATGCGATGTGATAAGTATGCTGAATATGCTAATGTGAAGTGAGCATATGCTCCACACATCGCGGCTGCAAAAATGTTTAAAAAACTCACATTACCCGCCCCGTGGTCGGCAACAATGGCCTATAATTCGTATCGTCATCCCACGCGCTGCAGCGCTTCGACACATTCAATTAAAGGAAAAACAACCCGAATATTTATATGTATTCATCTGAATCTCCTAACATTTACATCGTAATGGGTTTCCATCGTTTTAACACCTTTGACTTGCCTTCGGTATTTGGTTGCGTAAAATTATATCGACCTACCTTTGGTGTTTAGATGCGTAAAACTATATTGATCTTATTGACTTTCAGATTGTTCATGAACGAATATTAATCATAAAATCATTTCTTGTTAACTAAAATTACATAACGAAAAAAAAAATTGAAATATGAAGCTCTAGAAATACCTTTTTTTAAAATTCATTATACAATAGTTACGTGTTCTAGAGAACATCTACAAAGAACGATAGGAACTATCTAAGTAAGCTTCTATGTTAAAAGCAGTATCCTACTATCTGGGTTATATAGTCAAACCGCTTCGATCACGTTCCTTTTTAGGCGGCTCGTCGGGACCTGCATTGTAAATAATATTCAACCAATAATCTCCGATCCAATCTTTATATTATGTACGACAAGCACAATGCTTTCAAGGGACAATAGTTGGATCGAACAACAGTGGGCCGGTCATATCGTTTACATATCTTAATTAGGCCTCACAACGCGTCCGCGGCTCGTTTTTTTACATCCGCCTGTCTGTGCGACCGTGACGAATATTTGTATAGACGAACACGTCGATATTCGTATACAAAAATGTATTTTAGCATCTATTTGTAACGAATAAAGGTTGAAAAAGTTCATTCCACACGCGAACGTACCTTGGCCGTATCAAAGATGCGACGATAATTAGTAGAACCACTGACGAGCTTTTTCACTACGAGTTCGAGTTGAATCGCATGCTATTCCGAATGCTAATGACAGAGTTATGAATGAACACTCGTTAAACTAAACGAACTGCGCCCATTTGTTGCGTTTGATATGCAACGGTGAAGTGGGTGGAAGTGTTTACTATTATAATTTTACTATAAGTTAGTATTATGTTTCGAAATAAAATATCACTAACGGTAACAAATACAATTCCTCTTATTATGTGTAACAAATCGATATATATAATTATAAATTTAAAAAAAGTGAAACTTTCCCATATAAAAGACATCAACGCGCACGAGAAACGAAAATTCAAAGCTCTTAATTAATATCGCATATTGCAAGAGTTTTATCGCTTCTGCATTACAACACGATCGTGTTTCTTTGTAGGGACTAGAATAAAATTAGCGATGATGTAGTTTCAGCTTACTGATCGTCTAGGCAGCCATAAAATCTGAAGCGTGAGGTACCCTGCCGAGTTCTTATGAACAAACTGCCCCTGTGCATATCTTTATTTGCATAGTTATCCAGTTGCTTTATTGGTATGAGATCGCTCGAATGCTTCTTGAATAAACTATTTGAGACCATTATTTTAATTTTTTTCTTAGTTTGCTTTACTTAGATTATTTCAATTTTGATGTAATTTGTGTTTATATAATTTACAAACAGGTTTATAGTAACGCCATGTAAGGACAATTCAATTTTTCAGAATAAAAATCTTTAAAAAGAAATTTACGTATTCTATGTCGAATATAAGTACTTGTTTTAACATGAAAGGTAGGTGTATTCCAACTAAAAGCAGCATTAAAAAAACTTTGCAGCTATATCAAAGGGCTTACTTACCTGCTTGAATATTAAAGCATATCTCACAACATAAGCTCTGTAATGTTTTACTTATAACGATGTAGAGACTGGCGCGGAGGCTGCGTTCCCACGGCGAGGCGCCTGCGGCGGTGCGCTGAAACACGCCGCGATTGCGCTCTGAAACTCGACCATTGAACAATTACCCGGTAAAAGAACTGTCAAGTCGCCCTATCTAGCTATTACCTTCTTTTTTTGATCTTTTTAACGACTAAGTATAGTGTTATAATGAGCAGGTTCACGGCTGAAGTCTACCACGCTGGCTAACTGCGGATTGGCAAATTGCAAACATCTTAGAGAGCATTATGGGCAGCTGTGAGCTGTGAAAGTTTGTTTTCGATGCTTTCTTTCACAATTGTAGTGATTCTTATATGATTTTGTAAGGTTAGGTTAGTGGTTAGAATTTGTGTAATACTTTCAAACCTAAGTTTCAAATCTTTAGTTTGTATGATGATTATTATAAAAAACGATTCTCGTAGGGCAATGGCACAAATGTAGAATGATTCTATATATTAATATCATAAGTATAAAAATAGACATAGCTTGCCATTTCTTACTCGACTTTTGCAAAAAATCCATAGTCGAAGAATATAAGCGAAGTGGCGAAGAAAAATTAAATTGAATATGACACACAGAAAAAAAACGCACAATAAAACGTTGAAATAAAAACACATCCCTTAATGTAACAATAAGAAAAATATCAAGAGGAAAAGTTACGAGTAACGGCGAAACAGAAAATACTTTTCTATGTATTCTTTTGTTTAGCTTAACTGTCAACAATAAACAATCTTAATTTTTTTGTAGCAGAGATGAAGATTATAGAGTTCGCAATTAAATGCAAAATTTATGTAATATTTACAACGCTATATATACAATTGTTAATAAAAGTAATAAATAATATAACCAATATTTTGTTTAAATCAAATTTTTTTATTAAACAATTATTGTGCTTCACAAAAATTCCAATTAAGTGTAAACCCCACACCGGTAATTACTCTTATAAAGTTACTTTCTCAAATAGCTTTCACAATGCGATGTGCCTACTTGTAGTGGCATAAAGTAGGGGTAAAATTAGCCTGCGAGCCTAACAACATAGTAAAATGCTGAACCCTACCGTAAAGCGTCCGTAACGAAATTATCGTCTGACTAGCAATAACTTGTCGGGGTTTCACTAACTCTCACGTTGAGGGCCATCGTACGCGAAACTATACTTACCTAAGTACTGAAATTATTACTATTGTGAGGGCATTACTCCTACCATTCTTCAAGCATCGGCACGAGATGAATGGTCGTGGCTCTATACATGTTGAGGCTTGTACAATGGTTTGCCTGTCCTCCTATTATACAGGCGGCAGGCCTTTATGCGCGGACGTCACACGATAAAGGGGGGTATAAATAAGCGTGCGCATACGTCATGTATCGCCGGAGACGGCTACGTCAATGCGCGCCGTTATGGCCCTATATTATAGGTACACGGTCCCTTAATTTATTCTTGTGTCTAAAGGAATGACACGTTTTGGGTTGGCTTGTCTAATGAAAGAGGAAATAATGGCAAATGGATGGTGCTTCGAAGATCCAAGTAGGTAGGGACTGGTTATAATCTGAAAGTAGTAAAAGCTATATCGTTGTAAAAAGTGTTAAAACTTGTTATGTTAGTAATAAAATAGTTGCTAAATTTCCCAAATACATTTTTTCATTGGTAATTAATGTGCAATCTTATTTACGGGAGGTAAAGTATTGCAACATATCTTTATCACGAAATGTTGTGCAATAATACCTATATTGTAATAGGTAGTAGATACCTACTATGATGTTAATATTATGAACATATAGAAAAGCTTTGATTGAATATTGGACAAGCTACGTCACGATGCAGTTAACGTTGCAGTAGATAGACTGCATTTATTTAGTGTATTAGGATTTTGAAAATTTATTGCAATTGTCGAATGCCAACCTGTTAATCCAATATAGATAACACCTAAAATCTCTCTAAAACTTCAGCATTCAAGACTGAGGATCAACTAGGTATTAAGTAAAAACAGCTAAGTACGAAAAACATCAAGTGATTGAAAATTCACGTTTTTACAAACTTCAAATTTTTCCTTAACATTGTTGCTATCTATTAGAAGTATGTAACTTCAGCAAATACTTATATGTAGAGTATAGATTTTTAAATACGTATTTTCAATATAAGAACAGTAAACATGTATTTACCAATTTCAATACGATATGAACTAACGCAAATACACTTTCGTTTTACTTTTAAAGTAACAGAGATAACAGATGTGTTTCATACAATAAATCTCGGCTGCATGTACAGAAAATATCATTCATGCATGACCATTTACTCTCTCGAGTCAGATATGGGATGGCCCGCCCGCGGTCACCGCGTCAAAGCGCCGACGCGTGTCGGTGGTCCAAACTACTTCGCAACATTATTTGCGAGGTGTCACCACCAACGATGAACCACAATAACAGCGAGAACCAACCGATTTACTACCACAAAAGCGCTAATTTGTAACCGGAGACAGTTATTTTGAACACGCTAAGGATCAAATTAGAGCGACAGTGGATAAAGTCCAAGACAAATATATTTTTGTCTGTTGCTTAACTTAAAGGCCATAAAGGCACCCTATCGGTTTTCCGCAGTGTTCCGAGAACGAATATTGATTCTGTTCATATTTCGGCGACATCTCGTTTGGTGTCTCTGTGAACCGTTTGAAACTTTGTCGGTGCTAAATAAAGACATCCTGTGTGGCTAAGCAAAGTGTATAAATAGTTTTCCAGCGCTTACCGGATGTGTACCTATATTATGTTTGTTTTCCCTTTTACACATAAATGTCGCACTTAAAGCAACAGTCACTTTAAAGTAAAATTGACTCAAGAGCACAATTTACATATCATTCTGTATGACTATCATTGTTATCGCGTAGGTGCTTACATTAGCGTTATTTATAGCACAACAAAAGCCAGCGGCAAATTAGATAAGATTGGCAGTTAACAAGTTCAAATACTGTCAAGAAGGTATGATACGAATTACCTCATGTTGTTGATTCTAAACAGATTTTACGACATTACATAAAACACAAAATTAACGCTGTATGACACGGAATTCCTACGCCCCGTTTATAGGACCACAAATTCCGGATAAATCGTCAACATACAAATAGCTCGATAATTTAAAAGTTTATGACAAATGAATGTTATGCATTTGGAAGCTCCGGTATCGACACCCTCACAAATGGAATGGCCCGGTCCACACTATCGGATTACCGATACGAAAACAAGATGTGTCGTTAAGTGGCCACTAAATATACCCTTTACGTCTTAATGTTCTGAGTCATTATTGCAAACGCTATAAAATGTGCGAAGATCAAACATATTTACAGGAATAATGACGCAGAAAACGTGAATGGTTGAACATTAAAAAGAAGCCTAATTACACCTCGAGACAAAGGAAAACCAAATACGTAGATTAAACCTTACGATGTAGGTACGAATTTACAAGCTTAACGCTTTACAAATATGTGTTTAACGATTGAGAGGTGTTCGTATTAATTTACGAATACACTCGAGACATCGATTATCCGGGCAGTTTTTGTTACTTCGAATAAAGTCCTAGCATTAAGTGAACGCGGGCGAGGTAAGTTATTTTTTTAGAGTTATGTTATGCACAAAAATGGCTTTATCTGATACATTCAATTATTCAGATTATTAGAATTTCTTACGATAATTACTTCGTTTTATCGACTTTCCGCTGTAACGAATTTTGCAGCAGTTGTTAATTTGAATAAGCACGGATGATAACTATTAGATAAATTGGGAAAATTACGATGAATACTACCATGATTAATTATTATCTGAGGTTAATTTCGCTGTAATCAGGAATGTCTAGGAGTTGTCAATAGACAATGTTTTATCTATAAAAATATTCTTTTCTAAATAAAATAGGTAGGTACTGTATTTTCATTTTCATTTGTAAGCTTTATAAATAACAATAATAAGGAATTTTCACATTTTCATTAGAAACAAACGAAAACCATCAACTATAAACTGGTCTTGGTCAGTAGGAATAATTTTTCTAAAGAACAATTTTTGTGTTCCAAACAAGTCGAATCTTGTCTTGATACGTGCAAAAAGAGGACTCGCGTGGCCTTGTCCTTACCTGGTCTTCCAATGTTATGACTTATTTGTCTCGCCTCTATAGATTTATCGACATTCAAAGAATAAAATTGATTAAATCTGCATAATACATTCATTAAACAACCAGTATATTGATTTTTTGGCAACCCCATCTGTTCTGGCGAATGGTAATAGAAACATCTGGCCTCAAGACTGATAAGGAAGGAAATAAGTTTACAAAAAACGACTTTAAAACGTTCTTGGTGACATTTCAATTATAATTTATGTAAAAAACAAAAAAATCTAGTTACCTCGAGCTGAGTAGGTAGATAGTCGTCGCCTAGAATAATGCATTAGTTATGTCTACCTACATCTAATAATATGTAATTAAATGTGTTTGTCTGTCTAAATTGATGTCTATATAAGTACATGGTAAGTTAAACAAATGAAAGACGCACAGTATTGTTTGTATGATTTTATGTAGGTACGGAGACTGGAGTGATAATCTGTTTCAGATAAGTAGCGGATATAAAAATGAATACGTCACGAAATCCTTTTTATAACGAGAAGATCTCAAAAGTTAAAATAAAATTTAAGATGATATAAATAATTCCAATTGTAATGTACTTCGTGAAATAATAAAAACCGTTTTTGAAATTAATATTTGTGGCAATAAACTAGAAATCAGATGACGTAGGCTCGCAAGTAAACGTTGACTCGTGTTCTTACTTCGACGGGATATCGACATCATCATTCCGTGTACAGTGAAGTCAGATACACTTTTTATTTAATAATTGAACAATACACGTAATTGGTGGTACTAACGAGCGAATCCGAGGCGAGATGTATACCGAGTATTGAAGGTAGCGGAGCCTCCCAATAATTCATGTAGTAAAAAGTGGTATCATAATAAAACGGTCCCCGCTAACGACAGCCGGATACACGTTTGTTTCACAGTCTCAACACCGTAAATTACAACATCGTTGGTCGCCATTTGCATTTTTATTGTCGCCTGCATCATACAAAATGGATAAAGGCTGTAATTTAATCGGCGGACCGCAAAATTGAATTATTTATTATTCGCTTCGTTTGTAAAACACAATTATTCGGCGGCCGAGTGTCAGCTGTCGATGTCTTTTTTGGTATCAGTCCGTTTCGGTGCGGTCACCAAATTCACATATTTAAAGTTAAAAATCGCTATCATACTTTCCTGATATCTTTTACAAACGGTTGTGTCGCTCTGCTCTTTATATTGTTCGGGAGGCTCTTTTCGATTTTAATTCGCGCAGCCACAAAAGCTCTACATTCAATTGAACGTTGTGTTTTCTGCTCGTGTTATCTGAATTCGCAAAAATGGGTAAGCATTTTTATAGTTTCTATTATTATTAGTGTATTTAAGTGGAAATTAAGTTTCAAGAGTTACATACGGCTTTTGGATACTGCAATAATTTATGCTGATATAACAATTGATGTGTTTACAGAAATATTATAACTACTCAGGGTGTGTATTGATTAGATTGGAAACGCGCTTTAATTCTTGTTCTAGGCTAAAAAAAAGGCCGTGGATTTTAGATTTAGCGGTTTTGATATTATTTTAAGACTTTTTTTATTTTATTTTTATTTCGCATTATTTGACCAACTTTCTAGAGTTATATCGCATGGGTGTATTAAGCAACTATAGTCCAATAATTTTGTTTCCCATTTTATAACATCCAAAAATATGAATTTTAAAAACATTTAAAAAAGTCGACACTGACTTACGTATAATTTACCGAGCTCGCGATAAACCAGTACACAAGAATCCATCGAGGAATTCAGTGGCAGATTGTAGATTAGCAACATTCATCATTCCAAATATTTGCATTGAAATTCCGTTCGTTTTAATTTTTAATTCCATACAGATTTCTTGTGAAAAAACTATTTCGCTTTGCTCGTTTCTGCCTGACAAAAGATAAAATGCTTCCAGTAATTTTAAATGCACAGGTACCTACATATATATATGTATATATTTATGTACATATATGCATAGTGTAATCGAGCACGATCAAGTGAAATGCGGTAGACTCGAGTAGACCTTGGTGAGCGTGCTCGGCTGATTGCCAGTTGTCAATTTCGAGTCGTTTTCCTTTTAACCTAGCGAAGCTTAACGGTTAATTGAACGATTATCTCTATTAGGGCACTGGCTACATTTATTCTGTCACACGGAGTTCCCAGTTGAGAAATCCGATGATAATCTCTTATGTTTCTACCGATCTGCGTGCCGTTGGACGCAGTTGGACAATCGCCTCCAAATTTGACTACAATTATTGACAAGCCGAAGCTAAACACCGACACAAAGACAGTAGATATAATACATACAATGGCCCAAAGAATGTAAGCCGCGACTGTACTCTTGAAAGTTCTCACAGCATCATGAGAATGCTTTTTACAATCGATATTCAAAAAAGAATAGAATCGATGTCTCTGTTGTCAACGAACAATTCATTCGGAGATCAACAACGCGGTCGTGCAGATGAGAAGACACTTTAAAACGTGATGTGTAAGATTTATAATCGTTTGATGGTCCGTAACATTTTATTGTTCCGTCTCGGTATGAGTTGCGTCACCGACTAAAAAGACAAAGCACGAACCGATCGAGTCGCATTGTCGGGTTAGTGATGAGCCAAAACATTATTTTTAGAAGACGTTCGGCTAGCAGACTCGACTTGCTTTATGAGCTTTACGAACGATCGCTTTTGAGATATAACTCGCTTTTATGGTGCCGGTAGCGTTCTCAGATTTTCCGATACAATGTCAACAATTAATACCTATCCAAGATCGATACACCGCTAAAAAATACATTAAATCAGTCCAATTAATTATCCTGTTGTAGATCCCTATCTTTAGTTACCTACATATATTTAAATTTCCCAGAATTGTTTTGGCTTCAATCCGATTTGGGTGAGAAATAAATCTATGGCCGTCATTATTAGTAGCAATGTAAACGTTAAACATTTTGAACAAAATTTAAATAAAATGTGTAAAAATTCGAAAACTCACCCACTAAGTAACAATCATGGAAAATTAACACAATGTACATATGAAAAGGTACAATTAAAATTAATTTAGGGCTCTGCAGACTGAATAACAACAATAAATTTAAATTGCGAATATATGTTGGACGGGATTTAAAATTGGAAAATTCGCAACGCATGTCAAACAAGCAGTGTGGTCGCTTACCATTCATTCTTTCAACAAAGACAACAGTAAAATCTATTGATAAACTTTTTTGTTGTCATAAAAGTTGCCGATTGTTTCTGTGCATTGTAAGCAAACATTGGGTTAGTATAATGGAATTGTCCACTCGTGCCCGGCGACACTTCGCACTCCATAATATCCCAAATAACTCTATGTGCTCCCCGTAGTTTGACACAAAGCATTCCAATTTCGTAAACAATAAACTCCCTAATATGTTTTGATGTTTTTGATTATTGTCCCGGTTTTGTCCCCTGTTCCGGCCGATTGGAATTTAATGGCCGTGTCCGTTTTGTATGAAATGTAAGGATTTGTTCAGCTTTTCGTTGAATTGTTATTTGTTTGGCATATTGTTACTAACCAGCCGTTTAACATCACGCGGGATTCCGTTATCCATAGTGTATAGAGTTCCTAAACAAGTGATGAGTCAATCCCTAAATTTTTATACTTGATGAGCACCCAATAATAATAATTAGAATTTCATCAAAACGTTAAACAAGTGCTTTCATAAATATTGTAATGAAATTTTTGTTAAGAAAAAAAGACCTCTTACAAAATGTAAAAATATATTGACGTATAACGTACAGTATCTACTTAAGTAGCTATAAATAAATTCTATCGGGCTACGCGGTTCAACAATAAACTTTATCTCTTATACCAAGACGCACGGTGCGTATCAGTGTCTTGTTCGTAAGTGTAGTAGGTATAAAGACATATACAATTGGCCAGT
>DWMP01000103.1:0-11959 GCA_018245295.1 Agara epimachia | reverse complement strand
TAAACATACTTGTAACATTTCTTTTACCTGCAAGATATTATGATCTATCTGATCACATTGGAAAAATGTTGTTTGGTAGCGCCATCATAATTATTATGTACTTACATGCAATAAATCTTCCTGTATATTAAAATTGAACAATGGTAGTTTAAGTCGACGTTGGAATATTACCTATGTAGTCTGTGACCTCCTAATTTGCTTTTTTACCGGTTACAGACCTGATAGAAATAAAGCATATTCTTTAAACCTTATATCGTTATACCAGCATACCTTCCTACTTCAAACATTTATGTAATTTTAATTTCGTCTGTATTAGCTGTTGGAAGCTTAGTTACCTTAAACCGCTTTCATTGAGAAATTCAGTTGTAATTACAACACGCCATTTGTCACTGTACAAATCTTGTTGTTCACTCAGGTACAATCCCAAGCTGGCAGTGATGGTGTGGATCCACGGAGGAGCGTTTTCCGTGGGCTCAGGGAACGCATTCCTATACGGACCTGACCACCTCGTGTCGGCCGGAGTAGTTCTCGTCACCCTTAACTACAGACTGGGAGCCTTGGGTTTCTTAAGCATGGAAAATGAAGAAGTCTCTGGAAATATGGGATTGAAGGTATCTAAATAACAAACATGTACAATATATTGATTTATCTTTTAACCGCAGTCCCACTTTATCGTGTCATTCTTATTTACTTTTAGTATAGTAATAATATACTACCATAGTACACCAAACTACACCATTCTAATAGTAAACCACAATAAAAACAGGAAAATCAGCGTACAAAAAAAATATTATGTTGTTTGAAGAAATTATTTGTTTTAAATTCAAAATAAAGTGATGTTTCTAAATGTAGGTACCTACTAGTTACCATTTGGTTTAGTAGAAAGAAGAAACCCTCAATTTGAATTTCGAGACAGTTTTTACAATATATTTACATAAACAAACAAAATATAAAAGTTTTGATCATTTCGTAGTACCTTTAGGATACGTCTTAAAACATTTCATTTCATTCAGACCCATTCAGTTTATTACACTTTTACAAATGCTAGCTGTTCACGGTTTAAACATATCGGTCAAGAACGTACATTAGTGAAGCATAATTTGTGTGATCTCAATTATCTCCTTTGACGAAATATTACAACACTAATAATACCTTCGTCCCTTGTAGCTAATTCAAATTTCCTATTGCCAGACGGATGTCATTTCCGAATACAATTAGGCAATTTCGTAAGGAGGTACTCCTACGGAACAATATGTGACTAAGTTCAAGCTCTTCAGTCTTTTTAAATTTGAATTTGAATATTTTTTCATAACCTACACTGAGTTTCCTGGCATTTATATTCACCTGGTATTCATGTAATCAACAAAATATTTGTATATCCATGATTATTATAAGTATGATTCTAATTAAAATGGTCCCAGAATTTCGTTTTGATTACCGACAGTGCGTGCCAAATGCAAATATAAATTTTTTATACTTTATTTAAACAACATTTATTGCTTACAACTGATATAGGGTAATATATATGTAATTGTGTTTACAGGACCAAGTGATGGCGCTAAAGTGGGTTCGCAACAACATCGAATATTTCGGCGGTGACCCCGAGCGAGTTACTATCTTCGGGGAGTCGGCGGGCGCTGCCTCCGTCCATCTACACATGCTATCTCCAACGTCACAAGTGAGCTTTGTAAACATTCCGCATGACCCGAGTAGTTTTAAGGGATTGGAAGAAATAGTCATTGATATAGGCACCTCCTATGTTTGTCATTGTTTTGCTATACGAAATGATAAAAAAATATATTGTTCGCGTCTTAAAAGCATTCAGCTATATCAAAATACTTCAGGGTCTATTTCACGGGGCGATTGCGGAGAGTGGACTGGCACTGTCTCCATGGGCTCTGGGCAAGGAGCCGAAGGCTAGAGCCTTCGAGCTGGGCCGCGAGTTGGGCATCGACACAAACAGCACTGCAGAGCTGCTTGGTAATATGTTTATTATACACGAATGTAACTAGTTTTATCAAACCCTAATATCAATGCATAGATAATCAATTAAGCAGCTAGTGACGTCTATAGCGAAATATGAATAATGTTGCATTTAAAGATAATTTTTGATTTTCACATATTTAAGTATAAATTTTGGCCCAATAAACACTAAAAACTGACAGTGTTTAATAAGTATTATCAAATTATTTTTAATTGTTTATTTCTATGATAACTTATATATCTAAATTTCTACTCAGTATAGTACAGTATAAAAATTATTCCATTTAAATATATAACACCATCATCTGTATAATTCAATTGTACTATATGCAGCAATTGAAAACTTAAAGTAGTACTGATATATAATCCAAGGAAAAATATACTTATAAAAAAAGCTTAATGTCAACCTACCGCTTTGAAGGTAAACTACCGGTTTACTGGGTTGATTATTTAAGTGTTATTATCTTCAGGATATCTGCGCGCCACGCCTAGCGAACTTCTCGTAAAGGCCGGCGCTAGATTAGCAGGAGCGCCGGGCAAGTCGGCTGATTTGCAGAGCACAGTGGCTCTACCATTTTTGCCAGTTCTGGAGCCAGATGTGCCAGAGGCGTTCCTCACATCTTCACCTAAAGATTTACTACCCGGCGTCGATGTTCCTCTACTCACCGGGTACAATGCTCAAGAAGGCATTATACTGTTCAGGCGTAAGTTCACACCTCTTTAAATTTCGTTTTCTTATTAAACATAGCAATTTAACTCTAAACCAAAGTAACGCATGTTATCAGATGGCATAATCCGAACAGTAACTTAATACGTTTACAGCATGAGTCTTTCGTGCTTTTACGTAATTTGTATTCTTACATTCGTACGTGAGAAACCGGTTCTAAATAAATGACCAGTTTGACATACCTTTTACATACAAAAAATTACCTAAAAGTGACTACAACTTCAATCGTCGGATAATCTCGGCAAACTTTCCTTTTAAATACAAAACAGTTGATAACTGAATTAAAAAAAACAGTCAACAATGATTTCGTCCTCAAGTGTTAAAAAAATTAAAAGGCATTGTAAGTCAATATATCGTACAGTGACAACGGTGTCTAATTTAGTTTTTTATTATTACTTTTACAATCGGCTAGTTGTCATAGTTGTCATGTCATGCTCTTGATTATACGTAACTAGGTGCCGTGCAACTTGGAACTTTATCAAAATACTGCTTCAGTGCGGATTATCGGAAATAAAGGTTAATGACCGACCAGTGTGCCGGAAGTTTTTGAATTAGCAAAGACCACGGCAAGCTTAACCACGGTTACGTAATAATAAAGATCAGAAGTACGGAAATTGTAGTAAATGTGTCATTAGCAATAACGCATAGAAGCTTTACTTTTCTATAGCTGTCATTTGGGTTTTGCCATCACAGATAAGCTATTAGCACTTTGTCAATGCTTATTTAAATAAAATAGGCTATCAATATTAATGCTTTTTACTTAGCGATAATGAGCAATGTGTTCGAGTATTTAGTTATTCGGATACTTACGGTTACCAGTTATTTACTCAGACGTATTTCGCAATTTGTTAGTGGAAATTCCTCAAGGAAATTCCGTTACTATATGCATCTTGTGTTTAATATAGTCTTGCTCACTTCGGAACGGAAAGCCTTTTTGACGCTAAGATTAGGTAAAGTCTTGAGTCCTATTTTATATAGGATTATCTTTGTAAGCAATAACATATTTGGACCACAAGCCGCGCTACGGCTACGTAACATACGAACTGTTGAAATTTCCCGCGCAGTTAGATAACAACAGTGAAACTGAAAACGGTCCACATAATGAGATGTTATGGCGGGCGTGACCTCATGCGTGACGTACAGAATTTCGCTCGCATGTAATCAACCGACATACGAGTTCACTTCGATTTCTATTCTTTGCATAATTCGTCACAGCTTCGAGAAACGTTATGTCAATAGTACTCAAACGAAATATTTACGAAATAAGCGCGTAAATCATGGATTCAACGCTTCATTCCTTAACATGATTCAAGCAATTACTTTAAAATGTAGGTATCGTATAAAAGTACCATGCCTTTTTGTCACTTATATTTTAAAGTTGCTAATAAAGTCTAAATAAATAAAAAATATATAAATATTAAATACTCATAGCTACACATTTCTATTTTAATGTTGTCTATAGTTTATTGAGCTATTGGTAGATGTTTGATTTATACTGTAGATAGGTAGTAGACCTCAAGTACATACATACCTACTGACCTCATAGACGTTATTTCAGAGGTCAGTGGGTATGCACATATCGAACAAATAAAAATGTAATATAATATTAAGGTTTAAATTTAAATTCATAATATCAATTTACCTGTATAAGTTCATGGAAAATGATTATGCATAATATTATCAGTAATTATGCTTATGACACGGAATGCAATACCTACACAGGAGGTAAACCTTTGAATTGGCACAATTCCAAACGTAGTATTTTTATATAATTTTTTTGTTCTATAACTTCTAGCATCATGCAGTCGCGTTAATTATTACGAAAAACTTACTCTCATAGGTATGAAGTGATAGTTAAAATAGGTAAAAGTAAAAATAGCGTACATTAAATACGTATTGGTATAGGATAACATTTGTTTCGTTCTGTGAAGAATGACAATTTTTCTCGCCCGATTAGGTGCGTGTATTTAGATACTAACTAAATATGTATATTCTGTTATATGAGTGCATTTTATTACGTAAAAGCGACTTACGTAAATTGCATAATATCGAACAGTGAAGTATTAAAACGAACGCGATACGGTTGTTTTATTGTCGACGTTTTGCATAATAAGCAGATAACACAATCGTATCAACTACCGACATGTCACGCAGTTTCTTGTTTTGTTTCTAAACTTTGTTAAAATTGGCTTGATTGATATTGATTATTATTATTGATATTGATATTGAATAAAAGCCTGTAGTGCAAAAATTGACAATGTTTCGTTAAAAGGTTGCTGGAACTTTCATTTTTGAATTTAGTATAGGTTACTAAACGTCAGTTTGTACGGTTTTTATGTATTACAGGTGTATAATAAACAATTTGTATTGTATCGTAGTGTACAATGATGTGTCAAATGGTTTGTTTTCTAGCGATGTAACTAATACACTCATATGATCAACCTTTGGTTTAGTTTAAAAAAAAGTGACAACTAAACATTTGTTTCTAAATTTTAATTAACAGCTACCAACTGTGAATTCGTCTAATATCTTTCTTTATGGTACTGAGTACAGACTATATAACGTTAATAGACTATCATCATAAAATCGTTTAATATCGTGTATTAATTAGTGCCACTATTGTGCACACAGCGAATCAAAACGAATTGTTATTTGAGTAGATTACCTACAACATACGTTTTTTAATTTCTTTTTCAATCTGTCGATAGCCATAAAGTATTTTATAGTTAACTAGAAATAAACCATGACTCCATTTGCGTTGCATTCCTATACATGACTGTTCTCTTGCTGTAGTTGTTAGAGACGCTGACTGCTAAGCCCAAGGTCGTAGGTTCCCACTCAGGACAAACATTTATGTAACAAGTACATTTGTTTGTTTTGTAATGGGTGTAATTAAAATGTCCATATAAGCATCATACATACATTAGTTCATACGTCGTACGTCATACATACATTAGCATTACATAACCAGGACAGACATATATCCTATTCTGTTTTATGATGCTAAATAATAAATAAATAAAATAAATGCAACCATTTCGAAGAATAGCTCAATCGCACAAGCTTGTGAACAGACAACTAGATATAATAAGCGCCTTATAAAAAAGAGCCACCCCAAGGCAGCTTACAATTACACACTCAATTCTTCTGGTCAGTTGCACTGTCATCCTTGCAACAAAACTTTCAAAACGAAATTTGGTTTTGCTAGTCATCTCCGATCTCGTCCTTAATACAACTAGTCAATTTCGCGTTTGACGGATACGTCGTACTTAATAGTTACCAGACTCCGATATATCCAACAGGTCTCCAAAGGTATCCTAAACTCCTTAGCGAGTTAGATCAAGAGTTCAGACGCGTAGTGCCACCCGAATTACAGTCCTCGGATGAGGAACGCACGCGCAAGATCGCTGATCACATCAGAGCCTTCTACTTCCAACAACGACCTATTGACATGAGGAACATAGACAGTCTTATAGACGTAAGTGACCCTCTTGGACGGTTAAAGTCGATGTATATATTTATATCAATATATTTATATCAAGAAGGTATGCATGCATGCAAGTTATGCAAAGTCTACTTGATTTGTACTAGATATACACATACTGAGTTTTAATCTAAGTTTCTTAGTTATCTCATATAATATGACTTGGTGTGTTTTTTTATCATGTTATGTAGATATTTTTAATATCTGGTTCAAAGCGTTTATATCAAGTCGCTTTTTGAAGTGTATTTACAGTTGTTCACAGATGTCATGTTTCTGCGGCCTATACTGAATACGCTAAGGCTCCAAGCCAACACGAACAGAACGAGCCAAACTTACCTGTACCGGTTCGCGTTTGACGGCGCCCTGGGGCTGTTCAAACGTATGCTCGGCATCACTCACCCTGGCGCCTGCCACGGCGACGAAATGGGATACTTATTCTATTTCTCGAGGTTGAATTACAGACTGGACGATGAATCGCCAGAGCTTGCCGTTTCCAAGAAAATGGTCCAGATGTGGACCAACTTTGCTAAGACGGGGTGAGCTAAGTCAAATTAATCCGACTTTATTTTAATTGTATTCGAGAATTAATTAGCTACTACTTGTTTAATAATATTTGTGTAGCCTTGTACAAACATCGAGGTACGTAAGACACCTGTTCATGTGGCTAGTTTAGCACATAATGCTGCAAAGTACAATCGCACTGTCTAATATGTAGAACAACTTTTATTTTATCACTGGCTAACCTAGTCAGCTGCTGCCGCCCGGAAAACTAAACAAATTTAATATAAGCACCAAACAAGACCTCTCTCTACAATAGTTTGTTCCACTATCAGCTACTCCCAATAAACAGACCTCATTAAAGAAACAAAATATCTTGTAACATGAAGAAATCATTTTACGTATTTACAATTTCAGCAATCCAACGCCTCCCGTGGACTACGAGTCTGTGGTGGATTTCGAGTGGCAACCGGTCAACGAGACTTCGCGTGTTACATACTTGGACATCAGCGGTAACTTCACGCTGCGAACGGGGCCCGAGGAAAAAAGGGTCCGCTTCTGGGATTGGTTGTACGAGAACTATGCGAAAACGCCCTGAAGTGAAAACATAGAACAGATGTGAAAAATAAGAAACAAAGTATTTAATTGTGACGTATTGTGTGTGCAATGATAAACATTTGATTTTATTGAACTACAAGTGTTTCGAGAAGTGACTTAAATACGAACTTTTCCATTGTGCTGATCGCTACAAGGAATTTGAAATTTTTTTAATTTTATTCAAGTTGATGAAGTAAGTGAAAAAATGCAGGCAACACGATGATACGTGGTCACTGCCATGAGAACTTTTAAAAAACCTGAAATAAAACTCAACGCACTTGTTTTAGGACTTAATTAGGCTTTAACGTAGAAGGAAGTGCATCTGTATTCATAACATTGTAATTCGTACCATTTGGTTGAATTGTCGAATGTTGTATCTCTTTCTATCATATTTAGAATGTGTTAAAAGGGACGAGACAAAACATACCTAAACCACTACTATTTGATACCGAACGTAAAACTTAATTTAAGTTTTTTGAGAAATGTAAATAATATTGTTAAGGATGAAATTGAGATTATACGGCTTGATTACAGTGTATCTAATTGTGTTACAAAATAGATAAAACAATTTACTTGTAATTCTATTCAAATAAACGTTATTTAAAACCAATTGTTTGTTTCATTTAGCACATTAATCCGCGAACCGCAAGCTTTGTAGGTACTGGTAAAAATACAATAGTAAGACTTACATTCGATATTTGGACATACGAGTATGCTCTGCTTATCTCCTACTGAAATCTTTCAAACAAACCAAGGAGAGGAAAGAACATATCCAAGCCAGAGACCTGTTCCATTCTGCTTTCAAATGTTTATAGTAAATTTATTACCGTATCATACTTATACCAACCAATTTCTAACATTTTCTACAAACGTAATACATAGATAATTTTTAAATTTATAATTGTACAGAAAAAATACTCGTTCTCATCATACAAATATTCGATCTTATGATCTTTTTGTACTGAGAATAGAACCTTCAGTTCTGTAGTCAGCTTCACTAACCGCACGACCAACGAACCAGTCAAAAAAATAATTTATAAATCTTATACGGTACGGTACGGTTGCGGTATACCTTTGGTTTTATCTTCGACGAATGTGTAATGCAGATGAAAAGTCACTATCACAAATATTTCCTTAATTTATATAAACAGACAAAATAGTTCAATATTCAGTATTTTCAACCATTAAGTAAACTATTTCTTTGATGTGGTAACACTATTTATTTGATGTTTCTAGAAAAAATATTGAAAAGAATTGAAATACTTAATTCGATAATTTTCAGTATTTCTCACTAAAGCAAATTAAATTATTTATCACAACATTATACATATTATATTATGTTATATTCCATATTGTTTTCAGTTAATAAATATTTAGGTAAACGATATTAAGAGTTCGTTATTTCCAAAATATAAATATGACAATTCTAAATATGAAAAAAATATAATCAGAGTATATTAATTTTTAATTTGCCCACAGTATATTACAAGAATTGTATCACATTAGGGGGCAGAAATCAAGTGCTGGCCACACTATCAGACTGGCTGTCTAAAATAAACTTATTTCAGTATGAGTAATTTCAGGTCAGTGTTTGATAAGACGTGGTGTTCTGTGGTAGTTGAATTTCTGGCGCTCTTTTAAAACTTCGATAATTGAAGTTATCGTATTTCTCAAAGCGAACAAAGTAAATTTATAACAGATATTTACAGTTATAAATACATATTTACTATTCAAAAATAGTGTAATATATAACATTTCAAGACAACCTAATTATTGTATGAACTTCTTTTTTATTACTTTTGTTGAGTTAACTAAAATTACAATATTCCTTAATTTGTCAATTATAGGTTCGGATTTTTTTACTGTTACCTAGACGTGGTCTTTATAAGTGGTGATTGAAGACTTCAAAGGCGAAAAGATGGAAAACGGTACATCAGCCCATACCGCTAACCAATTTTTTAACCTCAAGACTATGCCACACATAACGCGGGTGTTGTACGTATACTAAAGCCTTATATTTATTATTATTTTAATTGGAAAAATATGTACTTAATAAAACTGAAAGTGTACAAGATCACATTAGATATTTTTGAACTCCATGTTATATTTATTTATAATTGTTACTGTTTTCAGAGATAGGCACCAAAAAACTCAGCCCGATATTCTCCATGTAATCGGTAACACGCCTCTAGTGAAACTTAACAAAATACATAAAACTGAAGGATTATTGTGCGATATGTGTAAGTTTATGAAAATATTACATCACACTACGTTCGCCTCGCACCTCCGAAAATAAATTGTCTGCTCATAATGTCAGTCTGAAGTATTCTAAAACTTATGAAAACGTATATAACTTACTACAAAAGCTTAATCACATTTAAATAAATGAACAACAAAACTTGGATTCTAAATGAATTTATGAAATACTTTAAAATGGTCTTATTATTTCTCTGTTTTACTACTGCACAGATAATAAAACAAAACTTTCATCTGATAAATTTCCACAACATGATCAGGGTTTTGGCCACAGTCTACTACGTTAGCTAAGTTTGGGTTGGCCAAGTCGACATGCCGCACCCTCACAGAATTCCTCATGTAATTTTCATAAGTTAGTAGCATGTGATAGGATTCAGACCGAACCTATCAAGTGGTAGGCAGACTTAAAACTGGACCATCATTGGCCATTCATCACTGCCAGAAAGCATATTCATATGTAAATTTTTCAGATGTTAAATGTGAGTTCTTGAATCCTGGTGGATCTGTAAAAGACAGAATTGCTTACCGCATGGTCTTGGATGCTGAACAAAAAGGCATCTTAATACCAGGCAAATCGGTTATTGTGGAGCCGACCTCCGGGAACACGGGCATCGGACTCGCTCTAGCTGCTGCCGTGAAAGGTATTACTGTAATTTTGTTTTAAAATAATTGTGCATAAACATAACTTTGTTGAGTCTCTCTACTTAAAGTAGCAATTAAAATAATTTACTAATGGTCCCTCTGTAATTATATTATTGATATACGTATGTTATTTCTAAAAAAGTTAAATTTCTTCATAGGATATAGATGCATAATAGTATTGCCGGAGAAAATGTCAGATGAAAAAGTAAACACATTATTGGCACTCGGATCTGAAATCATCAGGACACCCACTGAGGCTGCGTGGGACTCTCCGGAGAGTAACATCATGGTTGCCAATAGACTTGTAAAGGAGATACCCAATGCTGTGTTACTTGATCAGGTAGGGGTTAAATATGTTATCTCAATATTACCACATACAACAACAACAGGTCCGTAAGTTCCGTAACGGAGTAGGCAGAAAGCACCAAGTGCCAAACATCCTTGCAAGCCAATCAATACCTGTATGCGCTCCGATTTCGATGACTTTGGCTGACCTAATGTAAATGATTTCTGGAAAAAGTATTAATGACGTTTTATCGGTCGGTTTAAGCAACGTTCCTATACTATGTGTATAAGTGTTCCTATACTATGTCTTTAGAAAAGTCTAGGATAGCCAGAGCAGATCTGAGGAAATACACAGCGTTTGAAGTCTTCATTCTGTCAATGGATCTGTGTGTATATAGAACGGTAAAGGTCTTAAATGGAATGTTGTGACAGAAATGAATTGATTTAAGACAAACGTAAGTAATGTGGCAACGCTTAAAAAAAATCATGCTTAGCTCTGTCCTTAGCTTAGCTCAGAATTCAAACTTTGCACTATTTGGCAGGTGGGCCATAGTTACAAAGCCAATATTACGCGTTTGTTAATTATCTTTAGGCCATTACGGAAGCTTAGGTATCTCAATGTATACTCCACCTGAAGTCATCTTAACTATTCAAAAATAAAAATAACCTATTTTTCATAGAAGAAATATACCTATTTTCACAAGTTGACGACGCCTTAATATCCAAAATAATTTTTCATCGTGACACTAGAATTACGCATTCAACTTTTTCTTATAATTTATCCACCCAACTCTACACATAGATATCGACCTTGGCGCGAATATAATGCATAATTTGAATTTATTTTTAAACGTACTGCCAACTGAAGGTTTTCCGCAATAGTTTATTACGTTAGATTTTTTAATTTAGCCGTGTGTGTTAGTATTCATTAGCGCCGTTAACGAGGATGCGTCGCGAATATGACGTCGATTCGCAGTAGAATCGTCCGCGCCGGTGTTGATAAAAAGCTATAGGCACGCCGCGTTATCATAACAGGAACTTGATAACGCTCTCCACTTCCACAGCGTTTTATGAAACGATCATATTTCTTGCAATAAAAACGATATTAAATATTTTTATCTATTTTCTCTTTTTTTTTTGGTTCGTTTAATGCTCAAATCTTGTGCATGGTCATTGTTTACAAATTGTAATTTATATGAAACGATTAGATTGTATTATCGGCATGTCTGCCGCCCACGATACGTTTATAGACAGCCGACTATCACTGTAATTAGTTATCAAAATACGCATTAAGTACGTGATACATTGAACTTCCCCACGTAAGTAACGGAGTGATAAGAATGTGTTAGTTTTTAAAATGTTAGTAATTTGCCTCGCATTTGATAATTGGATAAAGCAGTGTCCTCGTCTGCGTTGCATGTCCACGTTTCTTTGTCGTTACTCGTGTATACAGAGAAAAACATATATATTATACTGATACACTGGTA
>DWMP01000102.1:0-11961 GCA_018245295.1 Agara epimachia | reverse complement strand
TTTTCAAGGAGGAGGCCGCATAAGGGATGAAAATCCGGTGACGGGATTCAAGATTGGTGTTCTTCCATTCTGTACATTTGGGCACTGTCCCTTTCCGGAAAATTTAAGCAAAAAAAAAATGCGAATAATATTGATCTACATAAAATAAACAGAGATACAATACTGTACATAAAATATATTTAAATAGACTTAAAACGTAAAACAATTCTTTCCTGAAATAGGTAATTTGCTTATTATTAAACTCAATACCGCGATAGTCCATCTTGTACTCGTAAATATTGGTTCCTAATATCTTGTAATCTTCGTACAATTCTTGCGCAGTACCTTTAGGAGAGACAATACCGATTGATTTGTTAAAACAGGTACTTAATTATAGGATAGGAATATTAGCACAACAGTACCTAAATTTATTTTATTTTTAATTTTGACTGTACAAGGAAACACAAAAACATCCTTAAAAAGTTTGGATAAACTAAACAGTTGCTATAAAATAAATTAAAATCAGTTGTTTTTACTCTATATCCAGATCGAGATAGTTCCAAACAATACGTTTAACAAAATAATTAATAATATTGTAGACATATACAGGCGCTGATTGTTGAGTATCTTATACTGTAAAATATATTCGTTTTAAGTTCCGTAATTTGTCAAACAGTCAATTTGAAGTTATACTTTCAGCTCATGAATTTAATCGAAATGGAGAAATGAAATAAATCGATTGAATAAAATCTCTTGATTCCCGGTTAATCCGGAAAGATAAAATCTATTACATAACATCGTAATGCCTCTGGTCATTACACTTTACAGACACGCGCCCTCATAATATGAATATGGATTCGGTTGTTTCAAACATACAATTACTTAAGAAAACTTATAACCGCGACGGTGTCTAGATGCTGGCGACATAAATCATTTTAATATTTACTTGTAAGTAAAATTAATTTGAATAGAGGGTTCATATCTCGCTATTTAAATGTAAAGCGATTGCTATACAACTGCAGTCAATTACCGTACCCACAACATTTAATTACTGTTGAATAAAGATAATAACCGGAACCGATTGCTTAAAGTGCCGTATAAAATTTACCACCAGCGATCAGCCACCCGAAGACCGCGCCCGCGTCCTTAGCTTCACATATAAATACAGTAATAAGTACCAAGAACATATCTAAAACTACAAATTCATACCAAGTATTGTACTGCAGATAGAAATAGTTTTATATCAAATGTCAGCGATAATTTTTAAATGGATTTTTCATCAAAAAAATGTAATTCGTGCAGCTACCGAATATTATCGTCACATTCAATCACATTCAAACCAAGTGCATTAGCACAATGCATGACCAAAGTGCCGTATTGTGTAGCGAAAATAAAAGAGCAGGTAGAGAGCGAATCTAAAGGAATCCATACAACACTAGCGTGACGGTTACGAACCGTTTTTTGTGATACTCCTCCATACGCTCGCCACCTGCAAATCTAGCAGGTCACCGGAGGGATGCATGCTTCATTGGTTGTCGTTCGAATTGATTTTCGTTGCGTGAGTTCACTGTACGACATACCAACAATCTTTTATCTTCCTTTTATCGTCGCCTAAGCTGACACATAAGTAGTGTACCTAATCCGTCAACGGGACGTCGCGGCTCGTAAGTCATAATTATGGATTACTTCCAACCACATTTTCGTTAGTGCTAACCACATGATCATCATATAATTTATATCGTCACGCGTCTCTAGCTACGTAGTTTCATTTGCCGCTTAAATATTTTTTATAATCAATCACGCGTCGATCAATTAACGTCATCTCATGCTTCTGAAGCCCTAGGCGTGGACGTACTCCGTGAAGACCCGGGAGGCAAAACCCACCAAAGGCGATAGATCTTCGTGGTTCGTGTATTGTGCTCGTTACACCGATATTAAATTGAGTCGACAGGGAGGAGAACGGCTCTCGCTAAAGTGGTCGACGCCACATGGTGTAGCGCAGAGGGGGCGAGGGACGAAACGTCGTGGGAACGCCGCAGGAGCACATATGGAGCCCAGCTTTATCTTACGCCATGCATATTATGCGACGCGTATAATAATAATAACATTTAGTTAACACAATCTATGCCGACCTCATAACGACCGAGAGCTTGCACATTTAGATTATGTTATACTCCGAGAGCTAGTCGTCGTTAGCAATTATGTTTACAAGCCGCCATTAAACTAGACCCGCCTTGACTGGTACTGTGTACTCGTACATATCTAAACGTGTACACGGATGGATGTTTAAACATGAGCCGGCACTTGCTTGTGTTGAATAAATTAATTTGAATAATTCAATCGCAATTTCTAATAGAATGTACCTTCTTACATATAAGATTACGAGTACATCAAACATAATACGTGAATGCATCTTTCACGCGAAGAAACAGGGTTGCGTAAGTTCTGTTACGATTTGTTACTGTCAGTCGGATTCAAATTAAAAAGATTTCCACGAAGCGATGTACGTCAAAAGTGATGACTGTCTAGCGAACTCAGCAATGTGACTTTGACCACGGCTGACCAGTTCAGACGTTTTTAAACGAACTCAGGTCCAAGGTAGAGTATTTTGAATGATCACCTGGCGGGCGTCCAAACACCGATATTGTACTGCGCGCGTTCGACCGAACGTTTACTTTCGCAGATCATCAGAAGTGGAAATAAATTACGAAATGGAAGATGGAAAATAATGCAATTAAATTAATATTATTGAAACAGTCGATTACCTATTAAAATTGAAGTCCCTTGCATAAAATAAAACATAAGTTAATACGTCATTTTACTAAATTGCCTAAAGCCTTGCCTAAAGTATAGAAACTCCGATCAGTGGTAGTGAAACGTTATATATTTATATAAAAAGGAAGTACCTATATTTTTGGATACATTAAAGAAGATTGAAATGCAAAGATCGGATGGCCTTATGATGCCTACATGCCCTTTTGTCATTTCTATTATATGTACACAAAATATCTCGAAAGTATCATAATCACAGTGGCTGCGTTGATCACCAAAAAAATGTAAATATTAACATTGGAGGTTAATATCTATACTCTAAGTCAAATAGATGTTTCAAAGATCATTATTCCATGACATATTCCGTAATGTAAATGACGCATACTCGTTCATCTGACCTATTTTTCGTTTGATTGTAACAACCTAGCCAATCATCTGATGTATCTAATATCCATTGACCTAATTTGCCCAATAACTAACCACTGTTTTATATTATAACACGGCGATAATTGAAACCAATGTGGAAGGTACAATTACATGTTAATATTCAGTTTAATAATTTTAAAAGTAGGTAATTAATAAATTCAATCGATCGATCGGCCTGTTGGAACAGCGGTTAGCCAACTTAACTGCAGAGCGGGGGTTGTAAGTTCAATTCTAATCCTGACCAATTAGTGATATGATAAGCATGTATACATACTTAAATAAGTACATAATTTTACGCCCAGATAAAGACCAATATTTGAATATTTGTTCTGTATCTGGGTGTGATGTTCATGTATATAAATGTGTATTTAGCTATTTATGTACATCGCCCAACCGCCATAACACAGGCTCGATTCGGTATTAATCACAATAATTTCCCTTTATAAATAATCTCAGAGTGAAATTGTTTTAGTTTTCACTTAAATTGGTTCCTTAAGTTTTGTGTACATAAATATGCATTATACAATCACGCCAGGTACCTAATGGGGTAAGCAAAAAGCACCCAATGTCAAATATCTATAATATCCTCACAAATTATCTTGTAAGTACCTATGTATATAATATTTTTAAAATTAATGGAAATCGAAAGTAAGCTGTAAAACAAATCTGATCAAGGCTTCATAGAAATGTATAAATAATACGAGTATTGTAATGCACTTGGTCGGTCAATGGCCCGAACCTATGCCAATGCTAACAATTTACCAATAACGAACATTTAATCACCCATAACGACACAGCAGTCAATAGATTGTAAATAGCCTGTCTATGAAGTGTGTAGATTTCAGATCAGGTTCTTTGGGTTATGGCCAAATACAAAATTTGTGGTATAAGATAAATAGACATGAAATGACGTAAGTACTTTTAAAATAAATACAGAAAAATCATTGTTTTTCATTATTACTTATATACAATAACTTGTACCTACCTACAGCTAAATTTCGTATTGTTTTTCACCTAATTCATTTACATCAAATCTAGTTTTGCAAGAGCAAAATATTACTATATGCAGCAAACATATTATTTAGCGTAAACTTAAGTAACCACGTAACCATAAAAAGATAGCATTACGATACGGAATTAAGTTACAATTCGAAGATCCCACAAAACTATATCTATGAATCTAATAAGCATATTACAAAGAAATGAAAAAGTATTTCCTTATGTTTATTAGTCTTCGAGTAGGCTTATATTTCTTCCTTGACGGTCAGGTGTAATGCTGGGCTCCTAATATGAATTACCTTTTATAACGCACAAAAATAGCCGTAGCATGAAAGTCGGTGTCGAAAGATAATTTGCGAACGATGCGGAAGGTTCTGATCTGAGAGCTGGCGGCTTGCCCAGCGCTGAGTAGATATGCGGTGGCATTGGGCCAGCCAGGGTCAGGAGCGGGCGATGCACACTATTCCGTCACATTCGATCACACGCCAATTACACATACGAGTAACTAACATCTACTAGGAACTGCGCGGAGAACAATAGCGTCGATTGCTCTCCGCGGATCCACAACTTGCTCGGAAACAAAAGAGTAACGACGACTTACGCGTTCCCCATTGCCGATATGGACTTATGGACCTCCCAATGCATTTAATATTTATATATAAATCGTAGTGTGATAAACACGTTCTCCTTAGCTATCTGAAGCTTAGAACTGCCTGCTTCACGGATAAGATAAGCGAAAGAGTACTTATCTGGGACCCCGACGAGGAAGGGTCGACGATAACTATTAAGAAACCGAACAAAAAAGTATCACAAAAACTATTCTGTTGTTTACTCGCAGCAGGTACCGACTTAGTTTTTCTAGTTGCTTTGTAAAGTAATAGGAACAAAGTGGTGAAAAGTAATAATACCCACGGGCAATTGGCCACAAAAAGATATATCAAAAAGAAGGATCGGACTGTACTGGTTGGACAGTCTCTAACATTAGCGGCTACACACATGTCCGTGAAAATGTTTGTTTAGGCAAAGTCGTTAAACACTGGCAGGATGTGCTTTGAACCCTCAAGGTTGGTGAGTTTATTCAAATTTACTATATTGTATTTCAGTAACTCACATAGTTGTAAGGAGTAAACATAAATAGTAACCTCCTCATTATTGTACCAAAGATTTTTGAACATAACTGCCGAGAGAAACATTGGGGCTTTGAACTAATCTAATCTAGAGCTCCGAATAGTAGTAGGTACCTACCTGCCTTTTAGCAATTCATGACTGATTTCATTTACGATTTTGAATGTATTCCGCGGATATTTGTCCGTTATTTTATTTAAAACCGTACTTAATATTACGATAACTTGGTCAGAAAATACAAGACGTGTTTAGACAAGCCGAGAAAAACAAGCAGACAACGTTAAAGCAAAACAAAACATTTTTATGATATGTATATCGAAAAGGTTAAATATTACGTTGTTTGTTTTATGTTACATGTATGTTTAATAAACAAACTTAACTAGTAATTCTTGTAGGTTATTTGTAAATATATATAACTTGTTAACATTTTGACCATACTCGTATTTGTTTTAAAAACCAAAATCAACTTTCAATATCCTGCGTCGTGTTTTTATTGTGGAATAACGAATTTGTTAATGTCAATAGGTATATAAGGGACGTGAGACGGTCGTAACAAAAAGCATTTTCAGTAAGGATCAATGTAATAGGCATATTCCTTGGGTTCAGTTGATCATTTTTTTAATACAGGTAGGTAGATAAGCTTGGATAGTCTACTTAGCTTTTACCTCTACAATGTAGCTTTAAAATTATAGTGTGACCCTCCCTAAGTGGCTCGTTTTGTCGAAATCGGTGCAAACTGCGCAGAGCGCAGTGTGCGTTCGTCCTGTGCGTTTATTTACGCGATGCCCCGCGCTGGCCGGCTTCCAAAGCTCACTAAAATAGCAGCGTTGTCGATGTCATTGTACTAACGCAAACGAAGCCCTACATCGACTGCCTACAACTGTTCACGAGAACAACAAATCATAGCAACGCTTTTATACCAGCCAGTACCGACAATAATAATGCTTATATTTTCCTAAAATGTCGAAACCCTAGGAACCCTACTTGTATAGGTATACAACTTACATATATATATAATTATTCATTCGCTGTCAACAAGTCAAATGTTTACTTAATTTATATAACAACAACGCTTTAATAACAGTTGTGATTTGGAGAAGCCCTTCGAGCCTTGGAACTTGAAATATTGACGCAAATGTTAAATGTGTTACCGTAGACTGCTATTTGTGTTGGTCAAGTAATATTTATTATGTTTACCGGTGTAGCACAAGTTTGTTTTTGGTTACAGATTATAATCTGGATCAAAATAAATCCACACAAAATACTTTGAATGTTTACTTTATGTCTGTAGGTACCTACATGCAATTGTCAAAAAAAAATAATAATAAAGCCTTTTCAGCAAAATTAGCATGATTAAACATCTGAAACACATATAACTCATTTCTAATATATTAGTGGTGGATACTCTTACAGGTGGATACTTAGTGGAAAATTGTAACTACCATAATTTTTGTGTACAATATGTCAAATTACAGAAAAAAATACATCTTAAGCACTGTCTTGGATATAACAGATTCCTCTACTAAATTCTTATGATTAAGATCTTATAGCAATATGAAGTATACATATTATAAAATTAGACAATACAATTTTTTAAAATAACAATTGAATGACCGCAACTTAATATTTATTATAGTGTTTACGTATTCTTCACGGATAATTAAATTATATGACCTACACAGGCAAGGCAATTAAATGATGATACGATATATTTATGGATGTACACAATATTTTTTTTTACACATAATTTGCACGAAGGCAATAGTAATGAGATTTACAAATATGTAAAGACGTGGGTGCGTAAGTACATAAGATACTCGTATGTAAAGTGCAGCCGATTACCATTTTAAACTTGTATGTATACATACATATCTAAGAAGTAAATAAAACGTGTATAGGATTACTTATTTGCTTGTTCTGTGTCTGGGTGTAATAAAAATATCTACATATATAAGTATTATAGTATGTATATGTATGTATGTATGTATCCTTTTCTGCAGTTACTATAAAACACACCTTTAATTGCCCTATTTGGAATCAAATAGCTATATGTTGATTTTTTCCAATTATTACTATTCCATTTTGTTCGAAAGGTGTGGGAATTACGTAAAAACGTAGATGGTGGCGAGCACACGGAATTAAGCTCATATGAGCTCCTTTATCTAACTTGGGACTCTCCATCAAAGTAGAAAAAGATGGTCGACGAACAAAAAGTGGGAAGATTCGTTCGGCCAACCCTTTTATTTTGCTTCGCGTTCTCTTTTTACTTTTATTCTAAAAATATCGCATTCACAAGCCCATTTCGAAAGGAAACGTGATTCTGTTCAAGGTCAAGTGAATTAGTATTCGTATGGTGTGTTCGCTGTTTGACCGGACGCAAAAACTCGTTAATATGCTGCTTGTCGAATTTTTTCTAACAATGATTAGACTGCCCGCGGCAATCCTCTGTCTCTTTTCAGTGTTTTTCGTGTTATGCAATCAAATTAAATGAGAACGTGAGCAGATAATCTAGTTAATTTATAAGTTTTTGGAAGAATAAAATAGCTTGAAAATGAAACTGAGTAGGTACAGTGCGACTAGTATTGTTAATTCTGTATAGCATCAAATTTGTATGAACTCGAGTTGAGCCGTTGTTTGTATTGAATTTTCAATCACTATTAAATATAAAGCTATCGTAAGCTATTGGGTAAGTGATAAAATGATTTTATAATCATTGAGCATTAGTATGTTATGTATGTAGGATATAGGTATGTTATAACCATAACATGAATATTTACTTATTCACACAAACAGGTTTGAATTTGAATTAGTTATTTCTATGGCGTATAGTCGCATAATAATCATATCTAGAAGATAAAATATTAATGAATTATTATATTTCACTACCACTGTTATATTGTACTTAATGAATGACATTATGTATTTTGAAATTCAACTTTGACGCGATAATAACGCGTGAAGCTCAATGCCCACACCAAGATCCTCTTCCATAAACGCCATTACAAAGTCAAACACACCGACACGCAATGATCAGGATTATGAGAGAATTGAACCGGGAATATTATGTAACTATAAATTACTAATTTAAGTACTAATTGAAAATAGTAATGTAAGTAAGTGCGACTAGCGTGTTTACTGGAACTTTGTTACTACTAAACTGTTACTATCACTAGTACCACTAGGCACCGTGCACTACTGATTACTACTAGACTGCCAATATCTTGATAAAAACATAACCTCTACTCAGAGATACATGCGTGATTCGTAACAACTCTTTAAAATATACCGTCTGTGTTACACAAAGTCAGTGGCATTGAAAAATATATTTTTTTTCTTACCAAAATCTACATAAATATCATAAACACTCAAAACTTGAGATTTTGTTTTAAGCAAATCATAGGAAATATAGAAATAAATAATTTTAAAATATCACTTAATATAAAACTTACCTTATAACGTAATAAAAATTATTTAATCATACACTTTATGTTTATTATATTATGAATAATAAATATGTGTGAGTAAGAAAACAAAGTTGGTTGCCCCTGCTATATTAAACGGGAAACATCATTTTTTTAAAATACAACTTGCAAAGAAGTAGAATTCTTCTAATCAAAGAATATTTGTTGCAAAGTACTTTATCCAAACTATTTTTATACAATATGACATATACACATTATATGACGTATTATATATGTATAACCGAAAGGCGTAACAAGAGTTCTTTTAAAATCGGCATCGCATTGGCATCTCTTCTGATGTTGCACGTGTTCATAGGCGACGGTGTCCCCTAACCATCAGGTTGTTCGTTTGTTTGTTTGCTAGGTCGGATTATTTAAAAATTGTCTTGTTTACAGAATATCTAAAAAACTAAAATTATTCATGTATAAAGCGATAGTGGAACATCGTGGTAAAGTCGGCTTTAAGTTGGGTGCCGAAAAGACTGCTGCGCTAATTTAGATAATGCGTCATTGGAAATTATTTTATAACAAATGTGAGTCACCGTTAGAAAAAAACCTACACGGGGAATCAGTGATGAATGAACGAAGTTTACCTTACGTATATAGGTTATATTAGTGCTGCACTTGTAACATTTTATACAATGGTCCAAATACATATACTCAATTATTTTATTTCCATCATTTACTCATCTATCAAATAAACTGTCCTATCATACATACCGTATTGGGCTATCTATTATTTCACAATCAACCAAATATTGTACCGGGTTTCATCTCAACCCGTACAACTGATCTGAAACATCTTGCGTTTGTAGGTAGGTATCTCGTAGATCATCAAATAATTTCTTAACCTAACTACGAGTTGCCTAATTAAGTACCTTATCACCCTCGCTACTATCTGGTCTAATATTTGTTAATAACGTACGTTAATAATGGATCCGTGAAGCAAAGTTTGTACGTATGCCAATCTGCGCATAAGATTCAACATAGTTGCTGTTTATGATACACTAGACATCGTAATCTAATTTGGATTGTAGATAATATAGTTTCTAACTCGAAGTGAATGATTCATTCATGTTTTATAAAAAGGGGTCGGACGGACGTTTACAGATAGCAACGCTTTGTGTGTTCAAGATCCAGTTATACTTGTATTTCAACAACAACAAAAGTTAATGTACTGTACAAAAATATAATATTATAAAATATAAACATTTCGAATAAAGCAATTAAAAATAGAGTTTAAATATACGATTCCTGTGAAAATTCTGTCTCATATTAATCAATATCATAATGAAGATTTCAGATTTAGTTGAATATAATCTATGTATATTAAACGTAACATTCTGTAACCGGTAGTATTGACAGCAAAATAAAGAAACAATGAGGGATTACTAATTCAGACAGTTTAAAATCGTATCGAATTGTTTTTATTGTTTCTTTTGATATACATTTCATCGATGCCTGCGAATTCATAAACCATAAGTTGGGGCGACAAGCCACCGGGAAGACACTGGGGGAGCGCGCAGCCGTTCGATGTTGTCGCGCATGCGCTCCGCTCCCCGCCGACCAGCCAACTATCGGAACTGCACAAAGCAAGAACATCCTTAGCGGATCGCACTGACCCATCTCAACATTGATGTATCGCGTTACCAATAATCATCTCGGTGCCATTTTATCCTAAAGAAAAACAAGAAAAACATGTGAAAAGTTTTCGTTTCCAACAAAACGTTTACGTAGTGTTTCTTTTGTGACTTCAGCGTCAGCCATGTATAAAACAGTGAGGCACGGGGAAAACAGTCTTCAATACACCATCTTACCCCAAACCGAGGAGGTGCTTGTTAATAGCGGTCTCAAGGGCAAGGGACGCGACTACAGCCCCTCGATTCACGTTCGCCGCTCCCGAAGAAGGTCCACGTTGAGATATGTTTTGCTCATAGTGTTCGGTATAATTCTTGCGCTGGCCCTCTCGTGTGTTCCTCTTTATGTTATGAATGTTGCTCTATACGTCAGACGGAATATGCAGAATCAACATGAAGTTAATACTGCATCATCGATGTTGGCAACCGGACGTGATATTATTAAATCAAGAAAAAAGGAACTGAAAATATCTGCAGAAGTTTTAGCGTCATCATCAAATCTACCTGTGTTAGACACTACTACACCGTCTACTCCTACTACTATTCCCAGTACCACTATACCTACGACAGTAACTAATGAAAGAGCAACGACACCTCCCTGGACTATACCAGCCTTAAGACCCTGGAAAAAATTAATGGCTTCTACTACATTTAAACCAAACCCAACAAAAAACATAGAAGAAATCCCACTTGTAGGCACCCCCTCGGGTAGCGTACGACTTCTAGATCATTACATGTCACTGAAACCCTGGGAGAAGGATGTAATCATAAGACCTACTGTAACGCCTGTGCCAAATGGACTTAGGAATGTGTTGAAATATTACACACAGGCCAACACCATGTATACGCCTACAGAAAAACCAGTAACAACTAACGTTGATAATAAAATATTCGACGATGTGTTGATAACCACTAAAGCAACTACGATCATGCCTGCAGAGACCACTGAAACTGAAGCGAGTAATGAGTCAAAGATGAAAGATTTGAAGGACACTTTGTTATCTGTAGATGACGATGAAGAATTTAAGGAATCGCTGGAGATGGATGAAGTTTTTTCGTTGCCACCATTGAAGCCCGATCCAGTGGCTTCCGGAAGTGATTCCGATGAAGTTACTGTACTGAAAGCAAGTGACGTCGCATGGTACGGTGCGCGATGGCCCTTCGTAGATACGTCTTCGTACTTCCAATGGACGGTGAGTGTTGTTGCAAGCCTATCCGACTTATGTAATGTTTTTATTTACGTGAACTACGTTGCGTGATTTTTCAGCATTAATGCAAGCATTTTAAGCTAAAGAAATATTTATTCGCTAGGTCTAATTATTATAAAATCCTTAAACTCTTGCAGGCTCCCTCAACTAGTATGAATATATGGTATAAGGAACTTTTTCTGATATGTTGCCCTGGAAGCGAGAGACGTTACTAAGATCCGTAACTTTATTGATTGGATTCCAATTTTCAAAAATGAATTAAGTACCAAAGTTTTTAATTCTCTTCTCCTAAAGGTGAATCGTTATATTTATTAATATAGTAAGTACATCGTGTACAATAGATTACCAATCAAC